>JAOWBC010000383.1:21740139-21756822 GCA_028566105.1 Hypoplectrus providencianus | reverse complement strand
GAACTCCTGTCATTCCTCATTTTTCATTATTCTTTGGTGAAATAATTGAGAATGATGTGCTCTTTTCAACAAAGCAGCGTTGAAGGATTGCTGACTAAAACTTTTTGTTTTTTGAGCTTCTGAAAAAAAATAAACAGGTTCCCTCCCAACTGCCAAATACAACAACAATCGGCCTAATTTCTTACCTGGTCCTGTGTTTACATTGTTCAAACTACAGAAACAAATATTACATAATGTGTTAATCATTTATTCTCTTTTTTTTAATTTAAATCTTGAGGGTCATCATTTTCAAGGATGTCGAGAGCAGACAAAGAACAAACAACACTTGTACGACCATTATAACAGCATTTAAAACATTCAAAACTCAGTAATTGGTCTTCACAGTTTTAAACTGACCCAGAATAACAATTGTGTTGAGTTTAAATGTAGCTTGTAAGATGCAGGAAGATGCAGCACAAAAGCTGAACGCAGTTTTTCCAGTTCAGTTTTTGTTGTGGGAACACTAAGCATTAAAATACTCTCTAGAGTGTGTAACATAATTACTGTATAACCAGTTGTATAAAGTGCTGAGGTATGGTGATATACTGCCTCATAAAGACTCAATAAATGAAAAGGAACAAGGGCGCATATTGTCTCACGGATGGTGTCAACCCCACCTTATTGAACGAAATGCAATGATAGGTGGAGTAACTGCAGACAGTGCATCTGTGTGCAGTTAACAGTATATGTTAAGTATGTAGTGTTGAGTATGTACAGATAACAGTATGATGCTGAGATGATAAAAAACAGCCTCAATGATCTGCTTCCTACATAATGAAGTGAAATTTGTTTATTTCTGTATATGTATCCTTTAAAAAAGTGTCAATATAAAATTTAAATGTTAGTTTGCTGTCTAACCAAATACCCAAATTTTGTATTCTAAACCCTCTAATACTGTTCCTTGTTAAACTGATAATATGTAGACCGCCCCCTGCAATATTTCTGACTCTTGAGAATATCATGTGTTTGGCCTTGTCTGAATTGCGAACTACTTTCAGATTGAAAAGTAAATGTTGTTAGTCGAAGGATTTCAGTGACTGTGTGCTATGTTCCTGATGCTAACAGAACTCTGCAGGACCCAGTAATCTTGTGAAACCCCCTTCATACATGATAAAAATGAAACTGTTTGCCAGTCACACATTGCTGTCCTTGGGAAAGATAGTGTGGGAATTATCCACAGGAATTCAAGACAAAGTTAATTTAACCGAGTCTTTGTAGGTGCAGAGAGTGGTCGGCCATATCAAACGCTTTTATTAAGTCTACTCGGGGTGGCACAATATTTTCCTTCGTCCACAGCACATGAAATTGTTTGCAACTGATGTAATAGGAGTTATGGTGTTATGTTTGGATTAGAGAGTAATCATCTTACGATTTGTGAAGGAATTGATTTAAGCAAATTATTGACTTGAGATTCCTGAACCTTAGCGAGGCAGTTTGGAAACTGGTCAATAGTTGCTAAGATGTGATTAATCACCACTCTCATTTAGGGGGGCTACACGGCTACACACACAGATAAGCGGACCTGAGGGATAACTGCAGAAGAAACTGAGATATTAAACAGATATGTAATTCAGTTTGCAATATTAGCACACAGAGCATTAAAAATATGGATCTAAATTCTGCAGAGGACATTAAAAGGCTGCAGTGGGAACAGAGACGTGTGGTTTGAGGACAGGTGAGACAGTGGCTGACTGTTAAAAGCAAGACCAGAATATACCACATCGATCTGACTTCCAGCAGCAGCCAAATGTGCATTAAAGTGTCACAAATCTCAGACGGTTCACCTATTAAATACTCATTAGATGTGATAAAAGGAGGAATAGATACACACCACTTGTTTTTCTTTACATTTACTGCTTTTCTCTTGAGCAATGCGATAATATGCTTTTGCTTCTCTCGGCTGCATTTATTTCTTGCTTGTCTAAATGTCAGCCGGTGAGCTGCCTCGGCGGTGAGCCCTGCCAGGGCCCAGGCTTTGTCTCTCGCCTTGAACATCAATGATAGTTGAGCGGTGAACCGGGGGCTTGATCTATTTTTAACTCTGAGCTTTGAAGGGTGCACGTTCATCGATAATTGACAGTATGGAATTTGTAAAGTAATTCAGAGCTGAATCTACATTTGGTGTTTAAATGAGAGATGTATATTGCTTTTAACAAGGTCACAGATAAAAGCCTCATTAACTAAGTCTTAAAAGTTTCTTCTGAATTGATTTTGGAGCAGGTTTTTTCTGTTTAAGCACTTTGGACACAGGCTACAGGGCAGTGGTCACTTATCCCAATGACAACAACAGAAGAACCAGTTATTTTGTCTCTACTATTAGACAGAATTAAGTCTTTTCACAGCTGATTTTAGGGTTCTTCAAGTTAGAAAGGGTTGGTTCAGATGTTCACAAATCTCTTTTAAACAAGGCGATTCAGATGTCAACCAGTTTTGACTGAAGTCACCCTTGGTTTGAGGGTCGTGAAAATTATAAGAGTTCTAAAGGGGAGGAACCTTAGCATTAGCATTAAATACAGAACACAGGTACCGATATGGAGCAAATAAGTGTTCTCATTTTGTGTGTATGTGTTAAATTCAAAACTGTGTTATGTATTCGACGATTAGATGCTGATTCGTTCTTCAAACGCTGAGGTTCTGTATGTCATTTCCTACAATATGCATTGATGAGGATGTAAACATACATATTAGATTAAGAAGTCTGCAACAGAGGTTTCTCCTGGAAAATGATTAATTTATGCCCCTGCTCTAAATAATAAAACCCGACACTCTGGGAAGGAGACTGCAAACAAGTCTGAGGTAACACCATGGAAGAAAAGGAGAGACAGCGAGAGAGGAGAAGATAATTAAAAAAGTAGGATCATATACTTATTTTTTATGTTCAACATATGCCTAGATTTGTGTGTTGAGACTTGCCAAGTACAATATTACTTCCTCCACTCTCATTTCGTCAAAAATGCCTCATGGGACTTTGGCTAATTTCTGGGGAAAAACAGAAGAAAGCTTGGCAAATTGTGAAAAAAAAAATATTGCGCTGCCTTTTAACCTTTTTATTACTTCAAATATTTCAAAGTACAAGGAGAAGCCATTTCAGCTGGAAAAACATTGGGAATATTTAGTGCAACACAGCAGCAGCATGGTGGCCGGAAAAGGGAATCCCTGACTGGGAGGAGGACCAGTGGAAGTGTGGTCAGGGTAAAAACTCCTATTCATAATGCTGTAGATTCATTTCAACAGATTGCATCACTGTCCTTGATATGACCTCATGCAATGCAAACATATACACACATCTATATTCACTTACATACACGCAGAAGCCACATCAGCCCTGAAAAACACTCGCCAATTATCTCAACTGCTCAACCCTAGCAAAGACGGGGACACTCTACTCCTGCATGGCACCACCTTCTTCTCTTGATGGGTTTAAATGAGGACACAGTCAAATATCCTTGTGTATGTGGGCGCACACCCCTGCAACTGTCTTTTCATTAGCAAGCAATTAGGCTGATGTCCCTGAAATGTTACTCAGCAAGAATTTGCTTGACAAGCAAGAGTGGCCCGAAAGTATAAACAAGTCTAGGAGGGTGGGGTTGGGAAATGAGAAAAGGGGATGTGGAGTGGAGGGGGTGGGTGGCAGGCTATAAAAGTGACCTTTGATGAACCACAGAGCACCAGAAAGGCATATTTCTATTTACAGGAAGTGTGTCATGCACATTAGACAATGAACCCCTGAAGATGAAGTGGAAGATGGTGCTCATAATGTTATTGTTCCACTGGTGCTAAATGTGTTTGAATGCTGTGAAAAATAAATTTCCTCCTTTGACTCAAGTGAGACTTGAGCTTAACTGGGGGAGACAGGTGTGGAGCAGCAGGGGAGACTGAGGGATACTGGGAATGAGGGGTGGAGGAGCATTTAAGGGCTACAGAACCCGTGCGTGAGTCCTCGGTGTGATTCTGATAAACATCTCTCTGCTCTGATAATGAGAACACTCTTAACATTGGTAAAACATCTGACTAAAAAAAAAAAAAAATAAGAAAAAAGTATACAGAGTGTCTTCCTTTCATCTCGTCCTTGGTTATATAGTATGATTAATCTGAAGTGGCAGAAAAGGAGGTCCATCTCTGTGAAAAATGACAGCTTCAGTAGCTGAAAAAACAGCAATATGGGCAGTGATGCACCCTATTTTTCACTAATAATGCAATATGTGAATGGCAGGAGGAGAGCTTGTTAGCTGTTTGCAGCCTGTGGGCACAAGAGTCGCTATATGTTTTGCTACGGAGTCAACAGCTGACTCCGCCGGGCGCAGCTGTGCTGCTACGGCTGTGACCCGGTTTTGTTTCTTCCTCCACACGCCTTCAAACCACTTTCAGACTGCAGACTTGCAGATTTAGTTGATTCAGCCCTTTAAAGCTGATACTGTGTGAATATAAAACATATATACATATAAAACTAAATATATATCGTAAAATATATATGATTTCTTGAGAGTTTGTTCACTTTAGAACAGTTAAAGCTGTATTTGAGGATCGTGGTGAATGAGTTTGGACCCTAGCCCTAACCTCCTGGTCCTGGGAGTCACATTTAATACCTATCAACATAACTGTGTGGGGACTGAATCAATGAACTGAAACTGAGCTACACAGACCAGAGTTCTGCAATCGATTATTCTTCCCCGATGACCAAATGTGTCTCGCTAAACTGACTCTGAATTGCAAAAACTGAATTGGAAATATAAATCAATGTCCACTAATGATCAGACACAGTTTTAAAGCTGCAGAATTTGATTTAACAATATATTCAAGACGAATAGAGTTGATTTCAAAGTAACAAATTATACAACAATACAAATTTTACTTTTGTGATTCAAATCATTTTTTGTAACCTTTATTTATTCGGGGAAGGCTCACTGAGAGAAAACATCTAGTTTTAAATAAAAAAACAGGTGCACATTAACTGGAAGCAGAACAATACAACAAAAGTCAACACAACATACTGTTGTAATGTACATGCATGATCATTGGGGTGTATAGACATTAAAATCAGTGTCAATACCACTGCATGAGCGGCAGTAACTTAAAAAAAAATGCATTGGCATTTGCATTCACTTTCACAAGTTGCAGAATGATGCAGTCAGTTTACTGTTCACCAGAAACACGCAAACTGAAAGTGAAATAAAACTGAGGTTTTAATGAATTAAGAATGATTGCAAATGTTAAAAACTGCAGCTGAATTCAAAATCCACTGCAGGAAATATATTAAAATGTTAAAACTTGTAATTGATTCCATGGAAGGAAGTTATTCCCCAGGAATGGCAGTACAGGCAATCCCACACAAGGCTGTAATACTGGCACTGAAACACATCCATAATATGAATGAACACTTAAACTATCAAAGGGCTTTGAAACATCAACAAGCAGAGCCTCAGCTCCTCTAGCAACAGCAGCCCTACTTTTCTTGGATTCCACTAAGTTTTTGAGGGCAAAAACAACTCTTTTCCTGAGACATTATTCACCGCACTGTATTATTTCTTCTGCACTGTCATAGAATGGGATGTGAATGTGAGAATAAGAGAACAGGAGAAACAGAAAAGCGGAAAAGAGAGCGTGTTCTGCAACTTTTACACATTTTCTTACATAATTGTGAAATTTGAAAATCTATGAGCTGTGTGTGTGCAAGTCTGTGTATGTTTGTGTGTAAATAGTCTGTAGAATGTGAGGTTCCTCCCTGAGGGGTTAAACTGACAAAAACTGGTAATTAGACTGCCGGTTCATGCAGGAGTTAGTGAGAGATGGATCACATGGATCATTTCTGTAAGACTGTGTGTGAAACAGAGAGATGGAAGGGGAAATATGGCTGTATCTGGTATTGAGGCCCTTCAACCTGCTGGATTAGTGGATAAATCCAAGGAGAAGATGGAAAATGGAAGATAAAGTTGAGATTTGAATAATAATATATATTCTATTCCAAAGATTTACTAATTACTTGGGGAAAAAAAAACAAAGCACTTGAACTGTAGCTGCAAAGTAAGATGTAATGAGACCCAAATTATATGTTGGTTCAAAAAGAAAAGAAAGACCTGCCTCTCCTGAATAACCGAATGCTCCATGTGGGTGCATGTGTGCATACTGCAAACTGGTGCATGAACATGTTACATAATTCCATTCATTGAATTTGTTCATGATTTAGGATCATAATGAACCAAACATATTCATTTTCTACGAGTTAATGCTTTCGTGAGTGTCAGTAACTCTGGCGAGAGTTACCAGCAGTCAGTACTGCGTTTTTAATGGCACCTGAGGCAAGAATTATACCCGTTGCATGTGTTCTGTCTCTCTGAGCTCCTGGTGTGGCTATTATGATGGGTTTGCAAGTTGTCCAGTTGAGGAGATTTATGTGGTAGAGATGACTGGCTTTCCTCAACTATAATGGGATTCTAAGGTACTTTTGCTTGCACAAATACAAGAATACATTTGACAAACCTTAACAGAAATGTCTCTTTCCAGTAATAAAGGCCTGGTTACACTTGATAATCAAGACACCTTTTGGTAGTGATGTGTCCATGAAGCCTCATGAACCACTGTCTTTACTCTCTGAGCCCACTAGATGGAGCTCTCTTTGCATCAAATAAGCTAAGAGCGCCATCTAGTGGGCTCAGAAAATTAAAGCAGTGGTTCATGAGGCTTCATGGACGCATCACTACTTATACCTTTAGACCTTTATAACATTCACAGTGCACCATGGAGGATGTCACCACAGAGTGTGTGATTTAATACCCACTTTTGGTTGAGAATTGGACAATGTATACATGAGCAAAAAATGTACAACACTATCTGAAACCCCTGAGGATTCATGCGAGATATTGCTAAAGTTGTTCAGGTAATAAATCTAGAGACTATTACCATGCTCAATTATGTTTTGCAGCATTTTATAATTTTTTTTAAAATTCATATTTGTTGCTAAATTGTGCCTTTATTTTTCTTTTTACTCCAGTATTGATTAATAATGGTCAAAAATCCTTTCACTACACACATTTAATCACCAATACCTTGATAAACACCATATAAAAACGAGTAAAATGTGTAATATATTTAACCCCCTACAGCCTCTGAATGCCCTTGGTCCTAGTTTGTGGCAGTAAAGCATCCTGAGGCTGTGGTTATGCTAGAGGTCACAACAGGTCATTCTATACAGTTAGGTCAAGTTTCAAAGCAGTGCTTACTGCAATGAAATGGCTAATGTGGTGACTAACATCCTCACACATGAATAAAATATGACTCACTGAATCCATAAAAGTCTCAGCTCTCATGTCATTTTCCAAATTCTGTCATTCAACGTATGTCCGGTTATTGATTCTATTATGTATGTATGTTTGTCTGTTAAGAAGAGACACATGGATATATTTATAAACTATTTTCATTTTCATTCAGTTATCTCGAGGTCAGAGGTCAATGTACAGCCTTTTCAAACTGCTATTCTTGTTTTTCCCTTTTTAAAATTAACCCTTCTTTGAATAAATATTTCATCTCTTCCCAATATCACAACCCTTTAAGCACCATTCGACTTTTTAGGCCTTATATTCACACTAATTTGTCAACTTACACCTTACGTATGTAACTTCTTTTCACCTTAACTAAACAAGCTCCCTTTTCCCTAGACTTAATAAGTCTGCATATTCTGCATATTTTTTTATATAGTAGTATTGTCCTTTTATAGTCATATTGTTGACACAGTTTTTATGTTCTTTGCACTGAAAGGCCTGCATCTTACTTTTCGTTGTACTTCTTGCAATGGCAATAGAAAAAAATCTAATAATCTACTTTGATCTAATCTAATTTTATAGTGTTATTTCATATCAATATCCAACAAGTATCTTAACATCCAAGCCTCTGAAAGTAAATGGTCATGATGAAACTGCATCCTGATTATAAACATACAGTACACGAGTTTATAATGTGGAAGATACGTATGCAAATATATTTTGCACATCAAATGTAGATATGTAGACATCTGTAATGTAGATCAAAACCCACAGGGATGATGATATTGATTTTCTCATTCAACTTTAGCTAAGAAAATGGTAAGTTTTGGACTCACACCGTACAATTATAATTTCTTTATAAATGAGTCAAGCTCACTGTACCTGTATGTCACAACAATAAGTGATAGCTGGAATGATTGGATGATTATTATTTTATTCTATTGTTTTTTGTGTCTTATTTATTTTTGTCCTCAATATTTATTTATTTATTAATATCTCTTTTTATCGTATTGTCTTATCTAATTGTTTTTACTGTATAGTCCAGGGGAGAACTTTCCAGGGGTAGATGGGAGGGTAAGGTAGAGGGAAGGGAGGTTGGAACACTGTTAAATACAAATATGTCTGTATATCCATAACTGTGCACCAACCATTGTCATAACAATAAAATATTGTTGGAAAAAAAAGAAAAAAAAAAAACTTTAAATCTTTCCGATGAGACCTTTCCCTCACTGGCCATAAACAAAGAGAAAGGATTTTGCTTTCATCCTGAACTGGGCAGCAGTTAGGGATTTAAGCAGGAAGCAAAAGGGAAGGATGGGTTTAGGAAACATGGGAGAGTGAGAGAAAAAGGACAAGGAAGAGAAAATTAGATTGAACCTTTTGTACCCATTCCCCTGCTGGATTCTTTGATACGCTCTGCATTGCATAATGATATGCAAATATGACAAAATATGAAAGTGGTACTGAGAGGGAAATCTGGTCTAATGCACTGTTTTCAGAGTCTTGAAAATGCCTTTCAAGCTGAAGAATTCTTTTCATTTCCCTCTGAAGAAATCCTCATTCACCCGTCCCTCCCCCTGCCTGTCTCTCTGTCCGTCTGTCTCCCTCTCCAACTCTCTTCTTTCACCCAGTTTGCGTGTGTTTTCGTCAATCTTGTCTCCAACTCCAACTTTTGTCCACTTTTTCTTTCGCTCATGTATGGAAGTCAATATCCCACAGAAGCTATACCGTCCAGAGCTCTTAAGTCAAAGTCACCTCCAAACTAACTGCTCGTGCTGTACTGTGCTGCCATGCATTATTGAGAGCCAACTGTGTCAGTAAAAGCCCAAAAGACTCAAGGGAAAGGATTAAGAGGGCTGGAACAAATCCTAAAACAACTTCACTGGGGGCAGCTTTTCTATGCTGTCCAAGGCAAATGTATTTTTTTCCCTGTAACTTCTGATTGCTGCTCTGGCAATTTTAAGGAGTGACGAAGCAGAGCAAATTTGCTTGTTTCTTCTCTGCAAGACAAAGTGGATGAAGAGGTGGGGCTCACAGAGGGTCAAAGTGTCTCTCACAATACACAAGTATATGTTCACATATTTATACGCAAAATCAATTAATGCAAGTCTGCCAGGACGCACTTAACAACAGCATGTATTCAATATTCACTGCACATCCAGTTTGTTTACCAGACGGCCCGGGAGAGTTGAGATATATGCTTTATCCAGTTTATTTACCTATCAATTGACTGTGATTAAAGCATATTCAGTAAGCCAAAATAAATAAATGTTCCCATTTAAACAGCAGACTGAATACACAGAAGCACTAAAAGCCTAAATCCCTGCATTAGCATAAAAAAGCCTTTAAGTATTATCAGGGATAAGCTGAAGTGAACACTATTCGCCTTTCAAGGTGACACTAGGCCCCTGCACTCTGTATGGCGCTTAAAAGGACAGTACGTTCAACATTAAAAATCCCTTCCCTCTTACCTGTCCAGCTAATCATCGGTCTAGATTGTGTGGGTTTGATTTTCCAGGTGGTGTAGATAGCAGCCATGGGGATGTCTGTCTTTTTTCAATGCAATGGAAGCTGATTGTACTGGTGCTGCTCAAAGCTCAAAGCTTATAAACAGTTACAGCTGATTTAAAAGTAAATTAAATACTAAAATGATATTAATGCATATATAGCCCTACAGGTATAGAATAGATGTATGGTAATATAGTATTTATATTGTTGATTTTGGCATAAACTGACCCTATGAGTAATAGATAGTAGAAATACAACAATGTAGAAAGACTTTGTTCCAAGCAGATGTTTTGTATCCCTTATCCAGCCATAACAGAAATAAAAATAAATTGCCTTTTTATTACATTATTATCAATGACGCATCAGTGTGCAAGCAGCACTGTACTGCAGCAGGTCAGGGTGGAGCATGTTTAACTTTACTTGACATACAGTTAGGTAATGCATTCTAGTTGTCCCCAGCCTCGGGCCCTGGCCCTGCAAAAGGTCACACATTAATTTGGGGGTTGTGAGATATATTTGCATGTCTAATTTTAACTCCCGATTTCTCCTTTACTTGTAAGCTGCAGTTTTGTCTGTGGGGACAATCAGATACTCTTTTACAGAATTACACAGTGTGAATTGTTTTTTTGTCTTCTTTTTTCATTTTTCTAATATTGGGCACCTTGGGACTGGAATCCAACTGTAGATTCCATGTTTATTTTTGGTGTGGCTTGTCACTTTCACTGTATTTTTTTTTCTTTTTGTGAAATAATTTGTTGTTAAGGATCACCATTCATATTGGAAGCATTGACTTTAGGTGCTGGAATAATAGGTTTTGCCCAGGTCATTACAACAAATAAAATAGACTCTCGGGCTAAATGGAGATACATATAATGAATTATATAAATTCATATTACAATATATAGTATATAGTTTTATACAGTATACAGCATATATAGTTTATTTGGCAATTTGCACTGCCTGTCAAACATCTGTAGCATTCATTTAAACACAACATTTAAACAAACATGCACATAAAGTAAAATATATCTGGTCCAGAAAAACACTATCATGTCCATTTTATATACTGAAAGATAAGCTGATATTGTAAATGACGGGCCTACTGATATCACAATATTACGTAAAATGACTGCTTTTTATGTTAACACAGTACATGCTTGTGGCATGTTCTTCTACACACCAAAAAAGGTTACACACACACGTACACACACACATTGTAATTATCGCCCTCTAAGTACTGTCACTTTAAATTACTTTTGTTTCTTTTGGTTACTACAGTAACATAAAGTCATAGATGAGTCTGACTGTATGGAGCTCATTGGTAACCATCTTTAAGTTGTTTCTTTCTGTTTTTACCTTCATGTGTGGCACATAAATGGTGTTTAGGCTTCCCCTGCATTAAATAAACATTCAGTGTTACGGTAAAGACTTGTTTTCAGTTCTTATTACAAGTTTAATGACCCTAGAGACCACCTGGATCTCTTCAATATGGATAGTCCAGATTGACAGTGTTGGTCTTGGGGCAAAGGTCGGGTCAGGCAGAGGCCCGGGCTGAGCTTAAGAGTTTTTGGGGCTGTAATTCATGTACACAGAAGGCTGTGGACACAGCAAGGGTCAGTGGTATAGTCAGTCACTTTCATTTAAACTGATGGCAGAAGCCAAACCTATGCATATGACCTAATGCAGTGGTCTCCAACCTTTTTTGCACCACGGACCGGTTTCATGTAAGACATATTTCATGGACTGGTCTTCAAGGTGTGGTGGATAAACACAACAAATACATTATATGACCAGCATTAAAATAAATATCTTATAGTACAGCTAATAATAAAAGAAATGTTAAATGCATAGAAAAACATAATTGACTTAGTGCGAGCCCTGCGCTTGTTTCTGTGCAAACTGTCCAGATTATTCTGTGGTTTTCTTTTTGATTACTGTCACGGCAAAAAAGCTCTTTCAAATGACATGTGAGACACAGTAGAGAATCTGGACATTTAAAAAAAAACAAAAAAAACAACTTAAAGACTCTGAATTAAACCAAAACTGTTATTTTTGTGGCCCGGTACAAAAGCACCTACGGACCGGTACCGGTCCACGGACCAGTGGTTGGGGACCATTGACCTAATGTATTTATCTGCAAATAGCGCAGGAGCACTGAAAGGCTATTTGCTTGGCAGTGCAGTAAAGGGTGAATTTCAGCACATGCTTTAACAATTAAACTGTTTCTTTTTGGTTTTGTTTGTGTTTTTTAAAGGCCACAAAGGCCATGCAGTTCTTTTCTTGAATTTGCTCTACAGAGCCTTATATCAGACAGAAGAAATTAGGTTTTCTCATAGCAAAGTGATTTTAATTATTTCTAACAATTCCCAGGCTGTAGTACAATAATATAAATTAAACTCTTGGTGTGAATGAAATTGGATAGGGAGAGCAAACCTACCGCATGGAGTGGATTGCCCTGATCAATCGGCACCTTGAAGTCAGCCTGGAGCTCATCAAAAGCTGTTATCTGTGAAGGAGAGAGGAAAGGGAGTGAAGACTACATTTCCAGTGCAAAAAGAGGGACAGTATAGAATGAAATGTCAACAGCCTCCTGTGGCTCTGCAGCATTCAGAGTGAAAGCCGCGCTGCATGTTATTACCATAGATTATCTCTACCTGTATGTGAAATAAAACATTTGAGGCCAGGGGGCATTTTAAGGTTGGTGATATTTGTTGTTTTAACAGTTAGAGAATCCTTCTTGCATGTATTGTCAATGCAGGCATAAATGTAGCACTTGTCTGATGGTATGGTATGTTATAAATAAATATATTGCATGTCATTATAATAAAAATGAATTATTTTGAGACAATACCACATGTATTGTCCTACTACAGTAAATCCTCAAACCCACAAAATATGTGCTAGTGTTATTTTTTGTATTTATTCAAATTCCATAATGTTTCCTAACCTCAGGATATATATATATACATATACACATGGTTTACGGATGTGAAAAAACTGCAGTTTTGGTGAATTTATGCTGCTAAACCATTGATTCAGGTTTAGGGCAAAAAACCTCCTAGTGAGATGTTATAAAAGACAATAAAATACATAAAAATTCTGTGAATGCTGGAAGTAACCCATGTACATTGCGTAAGTTACATAACTTTTAACTTAACTTGCTTTTTTGGGTAACTTTGACAAAATCCATATATCAAGCAAAAAAAAAAAAATGGTTGAGAGTCTGCCATTTGTTCAACAGCCATGAGCAGCTATATAAGGTTGTAAACATGTTAATTTTCTTAAATAAACCCTAAGAACCAATGCGCTTTAGCGTGATTACCACAGACTGCTTAGAAAAGTCAGGAAGTACTGAGAGAGAAGTTAAAATTGGTTTAAGGTTTGTCATACAGTCTTGATTTTTTTCAATATTTCAGCCCCCTTTATTCACTTGTTTCTTCCAGTCATTTGCCATGTGACTTCAGCTTCAACATGTCTGAATTTGGCTTCAGCATGTGCTTTATCACACATGCTGCATCTTTCACATGGACACTAAAAGTAGCTTGAGTTATCCTGACGTTCCTCTCACTGGCAGGCATCATGTAACCACAGCATCCATTTCAAAACCAGCCCTTCATCCTTGTCATTAATAACATGATCTGCTCCAGTCGGAAACCACCTAGAGGCTCAAAATGTGCGTGCAATAGAGACTCGGGAATCAGAGCCTCTTGAATTGGTGTCATTTGATCTGACTGCCCACCCACTGATGAATTGTTGGACGGCTCGTAGTCATAACGCTGCCAAGGGATGATTAACAGCACATAAAATACACAACAGTTGTATTGGTGTTGCATGTGTCGCAATGAGAGCAATTGCACTGCAAAGACAGATGTCACTGCTTGACTAGTGTAGCCTCAGGAGGAAACACTGTGTGTATGAGAGTGCAATATCACAGGAGCAGATGAGTGTGTCAGTCAGTCTATCTGCATTTTAGCTACACTGTGTGTCCTCAGTGAATGTTCAACCCTGCAGAATGTAAAACAAGAGACTGTGTGTGTGCTTGTACGTGCATGCAGGGTAACCAAAATGCATTGTTTCTGTTGCATGAATTGCATGCTATCGATGCATTGTGCCATTTATCTATATGAGGAAGAAACAGAGGAGGCAGTGGGATGTACATCTGTACATGTGGATGTGTGCGTCAGCCCAGTATGGGGAATTAACATCACAGAGGCAGCAGAGGTTCGTACCAATCCCGGGTTATTTCCCTGGGCTCGCCCCCGCGCTGGCAAGCAGCTCTTTACATGTTATTTCCCAGTGGAACCCAACAGTGATCCTGGCTCATTGCCTTGCTCTGTTACAGTGTGTTAGCCTCCCTCGGGCTGTTCCTCATGGGTGATAAGGGAACACACATGTAAGCATGCATGCACGCGCGCACACACACATAGACACATACACACACACACGGTCCTCATGGCCGCCTAAATCTGACAGTGAAGCACTATATGTAGTCATGCACAGAAACAGATTCTTCCATAGAGACACGTACATTATCCTGCAGCAGCATACCTCGCCTATGCAACCTTGCGCAGAACATCGTAGCCTGGATGTTCTAATTGGATGTCAGGCTTAAAGGATAATTTAATTAATTACAAGTATTTCTGCTGCACCGTCAGTCACCATTTATGATAGGATTGTACCCAAAGTGACTATTGAGATGTGAAGACATGCTAAAAAAAGGATACTAGGATAATAACAAGTAGGAGCAGTAACAGTTAAACCTGCACGAATGTTTTCTTTCTTTTTCCCTCATTTTTGATCGTACTCAAAGAGCTATAAGAGGAAAATAAGAAAATAAAAATACAAAAACATGGTGAACATTTGCCAGTTTAGCTAAAATTCCTGTTATTAATATTTATTAATACCGGATGCATTAAGATGGACACTGCAAACACTAACAAAAAGGCTTAATTTTATTTTTTTTTTGTCCATACAATGTGAAATCAGAGTGCTTAGTGAAAAGGTTGAGAGTCTATGGAGCAGGGCAGACAGCAGGAGCTCCCATCCCTTGATGATAAATGGACAGGAATCATCAGGGGAATCTCTCTGAGAGGAGTAATACCAGAGGTCTCTATCCATTCCTTTAAAAAAAAAGAAGAAAGAAATCCTAATGGTCTGGAGGGACAGGTCAGGGAGGCTCTCCTGTAATTTTTTTGTTGCGTCAGACCTTCAGTTTATGTTTAGAATGTGATGCTGTTTAATTATTAAATCCACTTCTCAGAATATTGACAGTTTTACAAAAATTGAAGGTGATTGAAAAAAATTACTGATTTGAGAAGCTCCACAGGCCTGCTGGGAGGTTTGAGGGAGTTAGCTGACCAGTCATGATCCCAGACCTGATCCCCATCTATCTTTTGTGTGCAGACGTGACCTCACAGCAGACTCACTGCAGATACTCCGCACCTTTAAACCGAGGACGACCAACTGTTTCTGCCTGAACAGTGAGGGTCCTTAAGTTAAAGAGGATGCCTGGTTTACTGGCCTTCTTTAACACTTTCCATATTTCTTGTAACGTCAGTGGCACCCATGCCTGAGATCAGTCACCGCTCAACATCACACCGACACCTGGGGCTGCTGGGTGATAGCTCCTTCCACAGCTTTGAGCTGCCAATGCTTGTGATAGAAGATTTACCTCCATCCTTAATCAGAGAGAGAAAAACTGGACATTTAATTCCACTGGCTGAACCAAACTGATCAGCACTGATTGCCATGAGATGCTATGGAACCAAGCAGTCTGCAGCTCTGCCTCAGGAACAGAAACCAAGATGTTTGTTTGACTGTAGAGGCTTTTTGGCTTTAGTTGACATTATGTTTTGAATATTTGTTTAGCTTTAATCTGGTGGGACAAAGACAGAGGCATCAACTGAAGATGAATAAATAAAAGAAGACATTGGGACATGATTGGTAGCTCACACTCTGATCCTGCTGCCGTGTTTGCTAATTTGGAGGTTAAAATACAGTAGAATTTATATTTTTGACATCTACTTTACTCTTTTCTCAACAGTATTCACTGAATGTGTTTTAGATATTGAGCAAATGTAGTTAAAATTTAATTCAGATTGCTAGCAAAACCTTAAAGAAAAAACATTCTGCACGTCAGAAATGTAACATCCATAAGCTGCTTCATAAAATCATCAATATAATCCTTAATATTCTTGGAATCATGTTCCATCCGTGCAAGGCCATCAGAGTAATGGAGAGAAGATTTAATATTCATTCCTCTTGCTTGTGTAGAAATGTATACAGCTCTTCACAATTTAAAGTGAAATTACCCATTAAACATTTTAGTGCTGCTGCTCTAACTGACTGACAGCTGTCTGTGTGCACAGAGAGAGAATACACAGCACAGAGTCACGGCGGTGAATTAAAACAACCAAAGAACGAAAATGAAGGCCATGCAGAGTTTTAATTCTGAGCTGAGGGTGAAACTGGTGCAGTGTAAGTTAATATTTCTGTTCTGAGGTACAACTGATGGGCATGAAAGTGTTAAATGTACACAGTCCTTCAGTACAAACTTATATTCAAACATACAGTAACTATCCTAATAAATGGGTTTGGATATGGGCTTTGAATCAGAGAGGAAATCACACCCAGCTCTGTAATTTCCCAGCTTTTTGGGATCAATAAAGTACATCTATCTATCTATCAATCCGTGATCCGAAATCGTGCCTGCCTGAAAAAGGGAGGAGACAGAGAGAGTTGTTGGGAGTTTGTTGAAGAGGTTAGGCTCTCAGAGTAAGTTAACACAGCAACTCAACCGGAGTTTAACTTATTCTTCTTCCTGGAAAATCCAGAGTTTCCCCCATTTCAGGGTAAACATTCATTCATTCATTCATTCATT
>JAOWBC010000383.1:21616402-21646016 GCA_028566105.1 Hypoplectrus providencianus | reverse complement strand
AAAGTAAAGTAAAAAGCAGTATATGATATAAGTTAACAGTCAATAATAAGTCGTAAAATATAAAAGAAGCAGTTAATAGTACAAAGAAAATGTACAACATGAGCAGACTCAATTACATCAACATATTGATATTGCACACTACTGAAGCAGGATATAGTTGATAGGGGGCGCTGTTTGCTGCATTTCCGCGGCAGTCAGCCGGAAATCCGCCCACCATGGCGGCCGCCTGCTGGTGCTGATAAAGAACTGCGCAGTAGCAGCACCGGAGCACAGCAGAGGGGGCTCTCCACGGGGCTCGGAACAACACATTCTGGACTAAGTTACCACTTAATAATCACCAGCTGCTCTTCCCATTATTCCTACAATCATGACTGCGACTGTTATTTCTACTTTCTTCGAAAACAGAGAAGAGACTTACAAGGTAAGCGGCGCCTACCGGGGAGTAATGGGAGTTTTTCTTTTCTGCAGGAGCCGTGCTAGCATTAGCTTAGCCACTTTGTTCCTGCAAGTTTGATGTAACATTTGACAGCAGATACTCACGTCATCCACACGATTGTTGACTAGTTACAGTAATGTGACTTGTTTTTCGGACTTGTGGAAAATAAATGCATGGATTGTGTAAAATGGTACTTTAAGTGTAGAAACGGACTTTTTCGCTTCTGTACAAGTTGTGAATGTAGGTCTAGAGACGCACACTGGAATAACTTGGCGTTAATTGAAGTGTGGCGCACACAGAGTGAGTGGTCAGTGTTAAATATGAACTTTTAATGAAATGTAAAGCAGAGAAACTTTGTGTCTTTTTGTGTATGACATGTGGTGGACTTTCATAACTGCAGATAACATTTATTTTAATGTTATGTCTAGTCTTTCATCTTAATTAAGCGTTACTTCATTTGCATTAGCTCTGTGTAACGTTTATGTTCCACCGTGGTTTTATAGCAGTTTGCCGTTTAAAAAGTCAGTGGTTTCAGCAAAACCACATACATTTACTAAACTAATTATTAAGTATGGATGCCGTAAAATTGACAGTGCGATGCCTAATAATCTGTAGCACCACAACAGAGGACAGTTTATGTACAGGCCAAGCCTTATTCCCAGATTGTTGAACTCCTCTGTGCAGGTCAACATACTGTGCAGAATTTTGGCTATCTAGTTTACATCCTGTTGAAGGATGCCCAGTTAATCTGTCTATTGCTAAATATAAAGTAATGTTTCACACAGTAATTCCACCACGGTGGCCTCAACCAAATGCTACGTTTGTAATAATGTGGCCTTGAGAGCTCAGCACACTGAAAGTAAATGCAACACAAGAAAAATGTCTCTTCACCAACCTAATAACTCAGTAACAATTAGACATTTACCATCTCAGGCTTGGTGTCAAGTATGTTTTACAGACCTGGTAGTCTAGTGCGTGCCATTGGCCAGGCTAGGGTCACGATGATCATTTTCCAGATGCTGTAGATGATGTTGTTGTAGATTGACAGTTACAGTTTAAAGCCATTTTTAGGTTTCCCACGTGTTTCCATCAATAAATTACCATGCACATTTTGAAAATTTGCTTTTGGAAAGCATGATAGAAACAATAAAATAAAAGTCTGAAAATGTGCATAAATGTGTGGGTTTTTCTCTTTTTTAAAAAAAATAGCTATTACACTTAATGGGAGACGGACACTTCTTGCAAATAATGTAACCAAAATGTATCCCGGCACTTGTAATTAGCTGTTTCTGCACCAACATTAAAGTACAAAAGAACAGATTCAAGATGCCCAATTAAATCTTATTCCATGAATACATATTTTTTCTCATGGATGGCCAAAGTTGCCCAATTAGCAATCAATTTTACTTTTTTATAGCTCAATCTCCTCTTCTGCTGTTTACTGATTGGTTAACTTACAGCAATACATTTTACTGTCACCTTCTGACCAGCTCAGTTTCTTGGATGTTGATGGAAATGTTCCTAATGTGCATTTTTTTTAAATGCAAAGTTGGAAAATTTTGTTGTAAAATTCAGTTGGACTTTAATGGAAAGATACCTGTTGACTGTTTATCATCTGCTGATCTATAAGTCATATGAACTTCTAATATAGATGCACAATAATGACCAAAAGGAGGTGGTGTGCTTATTGAACAGGATGTATAAATGACTTGTGTTTCTTTTTTCAGAACAGTAAGATGTTCAAGTACAGCGACAGCATCAGTCCAGGTGGACCTCAGCCGATGTCTGTGCCATGCTCCAGTGCCAACCCCTCCTTCACCCCCAATGGATCCCTGCTGGACAGGAAGGTGGAGGGGGCCCCCTCTGCAGGAGGCCTGTTCCAGCGCTGCCACTCAGTCAGCCTCCATAGTGCAAAGTTCAGCCAGAACCAGTTTGTCAACAGCCTTAAAAGTGATCCCTCTGTGTTGTGTGGTAGCAGCTGTAGCAACAACAAGGAGAACCATTTCCGTCAGCGCTCCTACTCAGAGCTGGGGGATATGATGGGGCCCGGCAGTCAGGCTTGTGTTGGTGGAGGCAGCCAGGTCAACTCAAGCCGCTATAAGACGGAGCTGTGCAGACCCTTTGAGGAGCACGGCGCCTGCAAGTACGGCGATAAGTGCCAGTTTGCCCACGGTGTGCACGAGCTACGGAGCCTGAGTCGTCACCCAAAGTACAAGACCGAGCTGTGCCGCACCTTCCACACGATCGGGTTCTGCCCGTATGGCCCGCGGTGCCACTTTATCCACAACGCAGAGGAGCGCCGTGGCCCACCTCCCCTCTCCGCCTTCAACAAGATGGAGCGCCCTCGGTTACAGCACAGTTTCAGCTTCGCCGGCTTCTCCAGCTCCAGCGGCGAGCAGGACAGCCCCACCTCCGTCACACCTCCACCAATGTTCCACACCAATGACCTTCCGAAGTGGCAGAGCAACCCCTTCACCTACTCCAGCCAGGAGCTTGCTAGCCTGTTTGGCCCCAGCTTGGAGTCTGAGCCTCCAGCCCCACCTTCTCCAACTACCCCCTGCATTTTCCAGCCCACATCGGAGAGCGCCCCCAGCCCCCCCGACTCTCTGTCTGATCAGGAGAGCTATCAGAGCAGCCTGGGCAGTCAGAGCGGCGCTGAGTCCCCGCTGCTGGATGCCTCACGCCGACTCCCCATCTTTAGCACGCTCTCAGTCTCTGATGATTAGGATGTCTGCAGACCATTAAGCTCTTAGCTCCCTCCTCCTCCTCTTTGCCCTGTTTACAGGAGAAGCAGACAACTCTGTGCATTGTTGTAACCAGCAAGTCGAATCAGAAATCGAGATCAAGTCTCTTCCTATATAATGAACAGCTGGTTTCTATTCACATACAGACTGTGCACTGGTGAAATGAATGTGTAAAGTCGCTCAGATAGGACATTTTAAGTCTCCACCTCTATTTTAGTTCCCATTCTGCCAATACTGATATTGATCCCAGTGCCAGAGCTTCTTTTTGCATAAAATTTGCATTAAATCTATCAAATTTATTTGAACTGTAGCTTAAGTAAGTTTCACATAAAACCAAGTCTTGGAGCGCAGATTATGTCCTTTAATGACAAACAACTCAATTGCACAGAAATGCATTATCAGCTACTCTTAAGTAGATTTCTTAATGAGTTCAGAAGAGGATATCAGCAGTTGCATGATAAATTGAGAACTCAGGTGTTCTTATTGAAATAGTGGATCGGATCGGTCCAATATCCATTTAAAAAGTAGATTAATACGACTTTTTAAAGGCAGTGGAGTCGCGGTGTCTGTTCGCTACAGGGTGACGCTGCGCTGTGAAAAGTGCATTGCAGTGCATCTTTACAAAGCCATTACCTTTGTGCCACAACCTCTGACACCTCCTAGAGATTTGTGACAATTCAGTGTTACATTTAGTAGGATTAGCACCACAAAAAGAACAAGCTAAAGTTAGTTGACATGAAAAAATAAAAAAGTGCCTTAGAGTCTATGGAAAGCCAGCTGTTAGCCTGGTCGTTGCCTTTCCACTTCTCACCATGCCGTTTCCTGTTCCTTGTGCCTATCATGGTGAGGTTTTGTGCTCACCAGAGACAGGTTGTTAGTTCAAACAGCAATGGGTTTGGATAGTCAAAATAATCTCAGTTGGAGGTTGAGGAAAAGGGTAATCTACCAAAAATTGCCTTTAAATTCAACAGCAAAATCGTGTCCTGACAGGTTTCTGTGTCACTCCGTATCGTCCACAGGAAACACCTGAGACAGTTATAGACTATTTCTTTAGCATGAAGTAGTTCAAATGACAACTGATCTCTTTAAGTCTGTGGAGTAACTGAGTAGCAGGGACACTGCAGGTCTTTTATTTTAGAAAATAAGTTTTTGCCTTCAGTTAAACAACAGAGCAGAGATATTTTGTTCTTTTAATTTGGTTATACTGGCTCATTAACAAACTGCTAGCGGACACAAGTTTGCAGGTTCAGATTATCAATTAGCCAATTTTTCCTTGAGTTATTTAACCCTGCTGCTGCAATGTTGTGACCATATTTTCCAGCGATTGAGTTTGTCCCCCCCCCAAGTGATGTCTCGGTCAGCTGCCTGAAATCAAATTTGCTCCTGTTAATTCATCACGACTATTATCATAATATTATTATTATTGTATAGTTTATTTTCCAAAGCCCAAAGCGTATGGACTTTGGCCGTAACTGCTATTTATCATAATATATTTATTGCTGATCTTAAGCATTTTTATTTTGTATTTATCAGGTTAATTAAACAATAGAATATATATTTTCTTTTATGTGAAATTTTGATTTTCTGTATTAATCGCAAGATCGTGAAGCCCTGTGTTGTTGTTTTTTTCTTGTTCAGTCATACGTTTTCCTCCAATTCACTTATTTTGAAAGTGAATCTTAATTGAAAACACAAGGTTTAGCATGCTTATTTATTTGCGTTTCCCACATGTTGGACTGCAGGTTGAGGCTCTGTGTGGCAGTCTGAAGGCACAGATGCACTGGAAGTGTCAGTGAATGCCACAGATCCAACTGGCACAATGTGGCTGCCATAATTAAGCTCAAATGACGGTAAAAGCTAATTCAGTGGTCGTTTGCTAACAAAGGGTACAAGTGGTGCTATGTTCAGGGTTATAAGAGCCACAGTACACTGTGTTTGGCTGTTTTTGCAGGGATGCCATGATTCAAACAAACATTTAAATGATGACAGGGTCACCTGAATGTGTTGGTTAGTGGATTAAAACAAAAACAGACTGAATCTTCAGAACACTATGTAGAGATGGACTCTCCTTTCAGACTATGTCAGAGTAATAGTAAGATCAAGATTCATACCATTGTTTTATAATGTCATTATAGCTCTTTAAATCCTAATCACATCATCAGGTGCCAAGAGAGTCAAAGCCCTGGTTGTGACAGAGCAGCCGATATTGGTAACAAGAGAAAGATATTGAATAGTTTATTTTTGGTATCATGAGATCGCTGCTCGTTTGTGGCCTTACTTTGTTACTGCTGTCAGAGATAATCCGCTAATCTAACTTTTGGCGCGTCTGGAGTGGATCACCTGCAGCTTTTCTCCCCTTCACCAATATCTCTACATACCAGGTTAATTTTGCCATAGTTTAGACTTAACTTTATTTATCCCTTGGGATGACCCCGCAGGAAATTCGGAAAGCACATGAAAGTCATGGGGAATGTACATCAATCCCATCTTGTTTGCAATTTAATGAATTAATGTTTTGAAGATATTGAAATCCAGATAAAGGTGCAACAAACAATAATTTAAATGGTCCTCTGTCCTCCATGTACTCCTATGTGAGTGTGGAAAATCCCACGACGGAGCATTTGCATAAATGGTATTGAGTAGAACAATCTTCAAAAGTAACAGTCCTGATATACTGACTTTCACTGGAGTGTGGTAACATCAAAATGTTTGGACAGTGTTTGACATCTCCCACCTGCATCTTGAATACAAAATTTAAATTTCTGCCTTTAAATGCCACTCATGACCCACAGCTGCCATAGTGTTCAGGCCTCAGCCCTGCTACAGTTCTTCTTGTATTCTCTAGAATGTAAGCTGGCTCTGAAATGTTTCTCCTCATCAGTTTCTTTTACTAAGATTAATTCTCATCTGAGAATAAAAGTCAGTTTAACTGTGACTAAAGCATTTTAAGCTCTATTTTTAAAAAGGTGATGGAAACATGCTTGTTCCACAGTATCACGCACAGACTTCTTAGCACTTTGAGTCGGCACAATGACTATGTAAAGGTTATTTTTGACCACTTTTGCCTATTTAAGTGCCTATAAGTACATTCCAGTTTTCCCAAATTTTGTGCCTTCATATTTTTCTATGACAGAACAAGCTTAAAGTGTATTTCTGTAAGGTTAGAGGTTCAAAGGATTTCCACATGAAAAGCAACTGTTGAATGTATTCTCCAGCAGCAGACATTGCTGTTATTACAGTAATTACTATGTTCGTGGCTTAGTTTGTAATGATAGAATGCATTAAAAAACAATAAAACCTGTTTATGTTTGAGATTGTGTGAATTTATGTTTTGACTTAGTATAGTTTACTTTGGTAATAAGAAATGTAGTCTCTTACGGTGTTTCAGTCACTTCACTGCATATAATGTGACGTGATTGCTGTCCATTTTTCAAAGCATGCTGAGGCAGCATTTCTGAATCTTTGTAGAAAATGAAGCCATGCCCTAAATTCAACATTTCTCCTTATAGACTAAAACATTTCATAGCTAAGTTTATGACGCCATTTATAAAGCTAGTAAAGTTCTGCTCCACTCCACAATAAATCTTTAAGTGTATTGCTACATCATGTACACAGTCACAGTTGACATTTTGCACACACCTCCTCATTAAATGTGTATTATTTTCAACATTGTAGACAAAACTATCAAAAAGCACATGGAATTATGCAGTTAAATTGTTAAACTCTTCGTCCTTGGAAGCTGCAACCTTTTGCTTTTGATGAAAGCTTTGGACACTTTTTGTCTAAAGCGAATTTGCGGTATTTCTTCCCTTCTTTATGTGTTTGCCACCACCAAAGCAAAAGCTGACTGCTTCTCCTAGAAGAATCCACAATAAGTAACATATGTTTTTTTTTATTTACTACATAATTCCATATGTGGTCCATCATATTTCAGGTTTTTAAAAAATACAGTAAATATAAAAAAAGAAGTAAACTCCATTTCATGAGAAGCTGTGACCAAACTTTTGACCTTTACTGTATGTTTGATCTTTACTGTTAACAGCAAGCCTGTCATACAAGAAGACTGTTTTTATATTTGTCAGCTAAGGGGGAAATGATTCTCTGCTCACTTCAAACTATATCTGTACTATTCAATGCAGGCCATTTGTATGCATCTTAAAACCCATGGAAGGGGATCTCTAAGGAACCAAGCTTCCACCACTAATCCCGGCCTTATTTCTTCCGAGAAAAGTAGCTGATTTGGGGCTCAGCTCCTGAGTAAACAAGCTTAGATGAGAGTCTCTGCATCTCTCCTGTAACTCTGACCCCTGTACTGAAAAACATGTCTTGTGTTTCTTACTTCCTTGCACATAATCCAGCTCCTTTCTCTCCCAATGTTTTTCTTTAACCCTGTAAACTGTTTGAGCATCGGCCTGATGGGGGTGCTTTTATTGAAGGTAAAAACTTTTTTCTTTAAAGAGTCATAACTCTTGTGCCGCGAGAATGATTTAAACAAATCTTGCTACAGATGTATTGATTCTTTGTCCCTCTTGCTTGACAAGCAGAATATATATTTGCAAAGTAGTCAACCATTCAAGAATTGACCAAGTAAGTGACCTATATGCTGTTACACAAGATCATTAAACAGAGCAAGCCTTTCTCGCATCTGTAAACAAGTAGAAAAACAATGTGCCATCTATTTTATAAATGTATGTATAGCAGAATATTATAGGTTGATGTTCAACACCTCTTCAGGAAGAAAAATGGGTGAAGATAATGAAAGGGATAAAGATATATATGTATTTAATCCTATATGTAAAAAAGAGATGGGTAGATTCTAAACCTAAATTTGAACATTTTCATTGAACTGCTTCAAAAACCCAATATGATTCTAACACAATGAAAGGGCTGAAGAATTAGAGGGATTTTTTTTTTCTAATTTGTTTTATGACACATTAATTTTGTTTAAATCTTTATTACTCATGTTTTTCTAGATCTCATCTCATTGGATTCTCATTTTGTTTTACTTTTACTGCTCCGTATACATCGGTACAACGACAGTTTTTCGTATACAAAGTCTTGCAATCATGCTTGCAATACGTTTTTTCTAAATAAAGTTTGAAAGAAAAAAAAAAACAACCCATGACGGCAGTGCCTGGCGACCAGGTGACACTGCAGTTTCCCAGCATTCAGTGGAGCATCATGGCGGATACCAGAGAGAAAGCGCTGCAAGACTACAGGAAAAAATTACTCGAACACAAGGAAATTGACGGGCGGTTAAAAGAATGTAAGACAATTTGATTTTGGTGTTTATGCTGTGGTACAAATCCTGCATTGTTTAAATGGCTAGATATATATTATTTGGCAACTAGCTTTAGCTAGCTGACCGTCAAGCTAGTGCTTTGTCATGCAGTTAGCATCCTCATAGAAATGAATGGAAGCGATGCTAAACCGGTTAACGCTAGCATTTCTGTCGTAACATTTTCTTATGAGGAGTAGCCAGTAAAATTGTTAGTCTTTAGTCCAAAATTAATTAATTTCTGCAAGTCAGTAACGTTAGTCATTTTAGCTTTTACATCGATGTAATGTACGTATTGTATTTTGTTACATCTGTTAACTTGAACTTTAAGCGTTTGACGTTTAGCTAACTTTTCAGGTGCTAACGTTGTTTTTATGTATCAAGCATGATCGTTTGACAGTCTAAACTTCCATTCTTTAGGTCACCTGCAACAAACATTCACATTTACATTATTGACGTTGCTTTTTGGGTTTACCAACAAAAACTTGTATGAATAGATTCTGTATAACGTTACTCCTCTTGTTTGTTTACAGTGCGAGAACAGCTGAGAGAACAAACCAAACAGTACGAAAAATCAGAAAATGACCTAAAAGCTCTGCAAAGTGTTGGACAGGTAAGAATATTTTCTGAAAATGAATCACATGTTGATCTCACTCTTGGATATATTAAACTGGCTGCAACAGCAGACGGCTTTTCCTGATTATAACACAATTGCAGGGAAACGTCATCGGAATTGTCACTGTAGGCCCCTGTTATCAATAAATACATTTATGAAATGGGACATTTGAGATCGATAATCTGAATTTCCCCAACAAGGTTGACAAACTTTGGCTCTTAAATCTGTAAAATATATAGTTTGACAGGTATGATAAAATATGAAGTGTATAGAACTTCATGCAATGAGCATATGAAAGCCATTTCATATTTCATAAGTTGTTGCACCAATGTGTTGATACCATTCGTTACAACTTATTAAGGATTAAGGACCTTATTTTATGAACTCAAAAATTGTTTAAAATTATGTTTTAAAAACACCTCTAGAATATTACACATATCCCATGTGTTTATAATATAATGCATCCCTAGAGTTGATGCGGATTTTATTCTGCCCTATTAACCCAATTTTTTACCTTTATTTCTGCAGATTGTTGGAGAAGTTCTCAAACAGCTAACTGAGGAGAAATGTAAGTTCATGGCAAATACCTCCTGTTTACAAATATCACAACTCAGCGGGTAAATTAATTTTAGGGTTTTTCATCACTACTTGAGCATGCAACTGCTTCAAATTTCCAGCTGTACACTAATTGACTTGGGTTTAAATCAGTTAGTAAAGTATGCAGCATTTCTGTATTTTCTTGGTATTTAAGCTCAAAGTTAAAGCCAGATTTGAGATGTCCTAAGATGCACTTGAGGGGTATTCAAAAGTGTTACAATTTCTTCTGTCCCTGTTACAGCTGCAAAACAGCTCTTGGTTCCACTCTAACTGTAATGTATATCAAACTCTGATTAACTAAGACATGTGATGCTAATGTGCTTTTTCTTTCATTTCAGTCATTGTCAAGGCCACCAATGGCCCCAGATATGTGGTTGGATGCCGTAGACAGGTAATGGTTAACCAGATAGTCTGGTGTCTAGCATCCTCTAATCTGTTTTCTTTCTGTATTATGTGGAATTTAATTTTTCTTTTGTTTAATAGACACTTAAAATAAAATAAAAATTATTATATTACAAAAATACCTTGGTATTTATTTGTGATTTAGAACCAAAGGTTCGGAAACTGTTAAACTTAACATAAGTAGTTACATGACCTGTTTTAAAAGTTAGCTGTGTTTACTAAAACAGTGGAGGTGTTCAACCAAGGGTTAGGGCCATCATACATGTATTTATATGGAGTCCCAGAAATATTGCCAAAAAACTTTAAATGGGAAAAACTATCATTGAGTATCATAAAGTTTGATGCTGTCAGCTGCTCATTAGGGCTGGGTGAACAACCACTTGTATCTCAAACTGTCCTCAGGTTTTAAACATTGTAGTACAGTCGTGTCTATTTTTGTATTCATTTTTTAAATATTGTCAATTTTAAAATATTTCTTTTGAAAGAATTATGTCATTTTTTCACCTATTGTGTATGTATGTGTATTATATTGATTTCCCACACTGGCCAAGTGGTTTTATAGCTGTGACTGGTTAACCTCTGCTGGTTTTCCGGCATAGTTACTTTAGTTTTTCTTTTTTCACCATGTAGAACTTCCTTTGACTCAATATGTGCAAGGCTGATATAAGGCTGTTTTTTAAGTCCATGTAGCCAGTTTTGGTAATCAAAAGTGGAATGCTTTTTGCAATATTGGCTTTCATTGTATGGCATCATTGAAAACAATTAATTTTTTTATTTTGAATCCTGCAAATTGCACATCTGGCATATCAGTTTATATTTACATATTACTGTTCTGCCTACTTATTATTTTTTTTTAATGATTTTTTACTTTAGGTTTATTTATTTTTTTATTTCTGGGTTTGACAAAAAAAAGTCAAATTTGCCATCAGAGTGCAGTCTCATTGATCATTTTTTTAGCCAAGTTCTTTGGGATTTTAACTAGAATCTGTAATATTTCATCCTAGCTGGACAAGTCACAGCTGAAGCCAGGCACCAGAGTGGCTTTGGACATGACCACACTCACTATAATGAGGTAGGCTGGATATTATTATTATTTAACTATTAACATGACCCTTTTTTAATGCAGAATCAAACTAGTCTTCATTACTGATAATGATGAACTGATGAGAGTAAACAGAGTTTGGCCATACAGAGCAGGTTTGGATACATCTGCAGTAGTTGTCTTTGAAGGTATACAAAGTGCTCACTGCACTATAAGGCTGGTTCTTCAAAATAGGCTAAGGAGTGACCATAAATAACATAATTGAGAAGATTTAAGAATTTTTGTGTTAAACCATATACTCTTTGTCCATTACCTAAACTTACTGAACACTGATTTACCTGAATTGGAATTGCCAACTTATTCAGTTGGTGCACTTAAAAGTACTATTAAGCAACACCCAGTGACTGAAATATGCTTTTTTTGTTGTTTGTTGAGCATTTGCAAATTGTTGAGTTGTGGAGGAGTTGCAGGCTGAAGCACTTTTTAGTATTTAGGATTTTTTTCTCCTGCACACCAAAACAATCAGTCAAGCAGTGATCTATGATTGCAGTATTCACAAATTGTTACACCCCCCAAGCTGTAAATGTACTTCAAAAAAATGGAAGAGCACCAAGCATGTTTCCTGTTTTTTCAAAAGGTACCTGCCCAGAGAGGTCGACCCTCTGGTGTACAACATGTCCCACGAGGATCCCGGCAGCGTCTCCTACTCTGAAATTGGAGGCTTGTCTGAACAGATCCGTGAGCTGAGAGAGGTAAAACAATGCTATAGAAGTTAAATCATAGAAGTCAGATGCTGCAGGGTTTTTTTTGTGAATTTTAGAGCTATGTTTTATGTTACTCACATGCTGAAAATTGAGAAAATGAGAAATCTATGAGAAAATGCATGATTCTGCTTATAGGAGCTAAATTTAAACATTGACAAGACTAGAAATCTAACATCTAATGAAATCCAGTTATGATGAGACTGCATACAGCAAAAAGTTTTAGAAGTGAAGTAGGAATGTTTTTTACAAGCTTTTGTAGTGATTTAAATATTAACACCTGGGATCTTTAGTGTACTGCAGTCATAACTGCAGCAAGTAATGGTCAACAGATGTGCAATGTCAGGCCACAGGAAATCAAGGCAGAGCCACTGGTAACATTTAGAGGAATCAGATTTGTGATTAAACTGGTGAAAGTATTTAATATGATATGCCACCGTTATCACATACTTGTGTATCCATCTATAAAATGCATTCTTCTCAAGATCCATAGAGAGGCGTGACAATAATGCCTTGCTTAGAAGTGACCACTTTCAAGGACTCCGCTTTAGATCGGAAATACTGTCAACTTTGTATACATTTTTTTTTTGTATTTTCTATGGAGTCCAAAACAAATCTGTTGTTTTGCTGCAGGTGATTGAGCTGCCTCTGACCAACCCTGAGCTCTTCCAGAGAGTGGGGATCATCCCACCTAAAGGCTGCCTGCTCTACGGACCACCAGGTCAGCAGTTCAGTGGGAATACACATGTCACTATGAAGCTACAAATTAGTCTGAAATGCACACACATTATATATGAACAACCTTTGAGGGTGTATTTCTTTCCAATATATGAACATATCTGTAAATCTTATTTTATTTGTATAGGCTATATATTGGATATGGGTTTTACATTGAAATTAGCTAAAATGGAAGTTGGGTAATAGATTTTTAATTATTAGTTCTATATCTGGTGTTGATGAGGGATCCCTTCTTTAACAGGCACTGGGAAAACTCTTCTTGCCAGAGCAGTAGCCAGTCAGCTGGACTGTAACTTCCTCAAGGTGAGTGTCAGCGCTGATGTTAGTCCTTACTTCCACACTGCATTTTATTCATTCAGCTCATTGTGCTTGTGTGTGTGTGCTGTAGGTGGTGTCAAGCTCCATAGTGGACAAGTACATTGGTGAGAGTGCCAGGCTGATTAGAGAGATGTTCAACTATGCCAGAGACCACCAGCCTTGCATCATCTTTATGGATGAGATTGATGCCATTGGTGAGTGATACTAAGGATCTTTTTTGGGTTTTGTCTGTCTTTAAGCTTTAGCAGTTTATAATTTAAACTGGTTGTGACTGGCAAAGGACATTAATGTTGCTTTAAATATACAAAATCCACAAACTTTTAACAAAAATACTTTTAGGTGAATCTTTTCTGTTTTTTCTTTTAGTAAAACAAAAACTATTAACATTGACAACGTTATTATGTTCCCCAAGGGATTTGTGACCATTTGTTTCAGAGTTAAATTAAGCACTAAAATATATATATTACCAACTCCTATATGAACCAGTTTTCCTTTTTTTTTTTTTTTTTTTTTTTTTAAACTAACGAGAATCATCATATCAATACACTGGTTCAGATTCTCCACTCAAGGCATAATTGCTTGAGCTAAGATATTCCCACTGTGTTCTGAATCCTTGCTGGATACTCATGTTTGTGTGGTGTTCCCTGTAGGTGGCCGCCGCTTCTCTGAGGGAACTTCTGCCGATAGAGAGATTCAGAGAACTTTGATGGAGGTAACTGAGTCACCTAACTATCCTAGAACACCCTTAAGGTTTACAACACAGATTAATTCTATTTTAATTCAATATTTATAGGAAAAAATGTGGCTACAGCTCTGCTGCGTCAGCTGTTGGAACAGATGAGTGAAGATTAAAAACAGTGGACGATAGAGACTTAGTTGTGTGTGTGCCTGTGTGTTCTGTAGCTGCTGAACCAGATGGATGGCTTCGACACGCTGCACAGAGTCAAGATGATCATGGCCACAAACAGACCTGACACTCTGGACCCTGCCCTGCTGCGCCCCGGCAGACTGGACCGTAAAATCCGTACGTCCCGTTTCTGTTCACCTTACATGTGTCAGCTCTCTGGAACCACATGCAGTAAAACTCACATCCTCTTCTGTTCTTTAGATATCGAACTTCCCAATGAACAGGCTCGTCTGGACATTCTCAAGATCCACTCCAGTCCCATCACCAAGCACGGAGAAATAGGTTAGTCAGCAGAACATGCATACTTTTTGTGGTGGTTGATAAATGTATTTTGATTTGGGTTGAGATTGGTATTCCATTCTGTGTCTTCAAAGATTGTCAGATAAATATATGCTGTATTTACTGAACTCATAGCCAGGCTATAAGAAGATTGATGTCCAATATGTTCTATTGGAAAGTAGTTACTTATGGTGTATTTAGAATGTATTGGGACCCCGTCACTTTTTTTCTATATTGCAAGCTTACAGAATTTTGGCCATTTTTGCTAATTAATTAAAATTTTTTTAGAACATCTGAGGTCAGCTATCTGGCTTTGAAAGTAGCTTGGCCTACTGCTGCAGGGGAATCATATAATTTGACCTTTTATTATTTTTACTGGCCATTATGTCCATAAAGTTTTAATTATGTCAGATTTTAACGGATTCTCCTGGTTAATCACTGGGTCAGCTTCAGTTTGTATGATAATATCCCTGCACAAACACACAGAGATGCTGTAATCTGTTGCCTCTGGTTGTTTTTCAGATTTTGAAGCCATTGTGAAGCTTTCAGATGGTTTCAACGGCGCTGACTTAAGAAATGTGTGCACAGAAGCAGGTTGGTATCAGTATCCTTATTTATTTTATTTTATCAGGGCCATGATATTTCCTAACAGTGCATCTCATGTTTGTTTGCATTTTTTTTTTTTTTTTTTGCAGGATTGTTTGCCATCCGCTCTGACCGTGAGTACGTCACACAGGAAGACTTCATGAAAGCTGTGAGGAAGGTGGCTGATTCAAAGAAGCTTGAGTCCAAGTTGGACTACAAACCTGTATAAAACCTGTTATCCTTCTTTTCTGATATTTTCACTGCATTTACATGGATTTGCTGTGTCCCATGTTGAAGTGCCCAGAAAAAAGTTTATTAGTATATAGCGACTTGAGACAAAGTACATGGTCTTCATAGTTGCCAGCTAAGTGACTTTCACCCAGTCACCCGTTATTTTGGTGGTGTTGTTTTTTTTTTGTTTTTTTTTACACAATCAAAAAGGCTGACCATTCCCATTCATCAAACACTTCAATAACTTCATTTGCTGAAAAAACATACCATTAAATCCATTGTTCATGAATTTCAGATCATTATTTCCTTTCTTTTGTCATTACCTTAAAGTTAGCACGGTGGAACTTCAGCATCTTATTGTCCTACATTGTCTGAAACTGAATAAACATGTGAAACTTTGTTCTTGACCTTGGAGAGCAGTTTTATTCACTGTCAATGCAGCATCTTCTCAATTCCGCACCTTCATGGGTACACTGCAAATGTGAGTTGCTATTGAAATAAACAATTCAGTTTATAGTTATTGCTGTCACAATATTAATTAAAAAAAAAAAAAAAAAAAAAAAAGACAGGTTAAACCCCTGCATATATTTGTGTAAACTTATGCTACTTAAATAAGTCTCAATCTACATTTTTGGATGATCAGAGTTGCATAAATTGTTGACAGTGTTATTGCAAGATATATATCTAGATCATATCCATTTCTGTGTAATTTTCCTGATTACTGGAAAAACATGTTTAAAATGTATTGTTATATTTTGATTAATACATTTACACCAATAAAAAAGTAAACTTAATTTTTTTCCACCTTTCTCCTAATGTCATTAACTTTAGCACAAATCAGTTTATGGGTTGTGGGTCAGAAAATTCAGACAGTGGCTCACAAGGCCTAATGAACACATTACTAGTTTTAAGGCTGTCTGCTTTGTGTAGGAGATTAAACGTTAACCTTTTTATTCTACCACACCTGTATTTGCTACCGTGATGCTATGTTAGTTTTTTTCAGCTATAAAATAGGGTTTTGGTTTGCTTTGTTAGAGGTCACAACTTGTCTTAATTTTCTGAGCCCACTAGATGGCGCTATTAGCTTAAAGAAAGACGCTCAGGCAATGGTAACTGAGTGTTTTAAACCAGCGGTCCCAAAACTTTTTTACACCAAGACATATTTTCACGGACTGGAAATAAGTATCTTATAACACATATAAATGTGCTAAAAAAAAAAAAAAAAAAAAAAAGCATATAAATACACAATTGACCTTAACGCAGTATCAGTGGGAGCCCTGCGATTGTTTCTGTGCAAATGGTCCCACCTGGGTAACAGGAGACAGTGACTCCTTAACTTGTTTCTTATGTCCCGTTTATTCTGTGATTTTGATTTGGTTTCTGTCATGACAAAAAAGCTCCCCGAAGACATTTGTTTCATGTGATGTGTTGAGAATCGGCTCTCTTTTTTTCTAAATAAAACATCATTCAGACTCTGATAATCAATTAAACCAAAATAATGCTTTTTTTATACTGTGCGTCCCGGTACGAAATGATACATGGACCGGTAACCGGCTGCGGACGGGTTGGGGACCACTGTTTAAAGCCATTTGATGTAAAGACACTGGTTCACAATGCATCATGGACACATGACCAGTGATAAGTCAGGCAGTGTAGTTTATTGAATTCATTTTGTTTGGCATACCCTCCTTGTTCATTCATCCACACATTTTGTGAACCATTTGTTGTTTGCAAGATGCAAAAACAAATTTAAAATTCACTCTGACTACTTCAAGTGTATTGATTGTCATGTTATGTGTTCATTTCACTCCTACTTTAAAAAAAAAAGAAAAAAAAAGAAGTGGACTTAACACAGCAGTGACTTGCAATAACCTGAACAGTCGGACCTCAACCACAATTCAAATTCACAACTGATGACATCATCTCAGTGTGCAGTTACTGCTGAGTCAACACTTTTTTCCTTCAGTGCTCACAGCTGTTGTTTTTTCTTCCCTCAATAAACACCAACACATGCAAGTTATTTTGTCTTTCAACTCTTTTCTATTATTTTGTTAAGTTCAGAATCAACAGTCGCCTTCATTTACAGCATCAAACAGCTTACTGCACACATTCTGTAAAAGGTCATATAATAAATAAAAGTAACATAAATTATCTATACATCAAAGTATCACATTTGTTTGTTATCATCTTTTACAAATGCAGAATAATACTTTGAAAGAGTGTTTCACATGTGTTTAAGACCCCCCCGCTGCTTTGTCAAATACATCATCATATACACTGGATATATACAATTACTTTCATTCCAAAAACAAATGATACATAAAAAATAAAACTAAAAAAATTAAGTCAACAGAAAACCAATACGTGTGAACTTCAATGAAGAGATGGGGGCTCCATGACTTAAAATGTCTATTTCTAGTGAGGCATTCTTTAGTTCAGTTCAGTTTATGCCTGTACAACTACAGAGCTGGATCAGACAAATTAATTTCCTCTTGGGGATTAATAAAGTATTTTTGATTTGATTAACTGATTTAATTTGTTTCCCAATATTGCATTGTTTGTATAATTTCCTCTTGGTATAATGGTACAGCATGTTCATTAGTAAAGTATATACTAAATACAGTTTACACATCTGTATACACAGGGCCAGCTTTTCATGCATTTTTACACAATATATTAACAAATGTGGCCCAATAGTATTCACAGTCACAAAAAGAACAATTCCTTGTTTTGTTGCTTGATTTTTCAATGTGAAGTTGGAGAAAGAAAATAAACCCATAGTTATATTACCTAAATAAACTCTTTCTCGATTCTTTATCTTGAGATTTAACAAATATTCCAATTTGGAAAAGAATGACTTATCTGAGTGTGTCTGTCTGTTGTAGTGACTTTGATAACGATCGGATCACATTTAGAAATGTAGGCAAATCCAAAGAGTCCAAACTTTTTTTCTTGGCACTGTAGTGCTGTATATAGCTAGTTTGTGCATGCTGTGAACAGCTGTTATTTAGGTTTATATCACGCTATACAGTTAGTATGTAGTTATCCTAGTACATACAGTATAAAGTAAGTTAGTATATATTACATTCTATATACAGTCAGACAGTAGAATAAAATTGAGTGGCAGCATATTAGCAAAATGGGTACATCCAATGTCTTAATCAGAGTTAAATAATGTTCTCAATCACTGTAGAGTTTTCAGCTTCTGCAGTGTTTAGCAGCGTATTCCCTGGTCAGTGTTCTGCAGCTGGTCCCTGTGTCAGGGTGAAGGACTCCTGGACAAAGGCTCTGCAGATGGGGCAGTGCTGGAAGTGTGACACACAGCTGTCACACACACAGGCGTGTCTGCAGGGCAGCAGCACCTTGTTCACTGCTGCGTTCTGACAGACCACACAGTCTCTCCCCCTCCGCTCTGACCGCTCCTCCTCCTCCTCCTCCTCCTCCTCCTCCTCTTCAAGCACTGGACTGTGCTCCACTCTGCTGGCCCCGCTGTTGGGTTCACCGGGTTGGGTGCTCTGCTCTGAGTCAGGAGGCTCAGCTGCACCCCCGCTGTCAGCTGACATGAACAGAGGCTGCAGGATACAGTATTTTTTACTCAAAGTACATCAAGATCATGTAACAGCTGATAATGCTATCCAAATACAAACAGAGTAATTCCATAGTGATGTCTGTTATTTCATGTAAGGCTTTGAGATGAAACATCTTGAAAAATCAGGCAACTTTCTGTCTTTCAGAGGCTGTAACAGACTCTGTTTTAAAGCCGCAGTAAAGACATTGATATCAAATGGAACACATAATGATGGCTAGTCTCACAGGTGGTGAAAAAACTAATAGTTCAAAATTGGGCCTAATTTAGGTAGGTAAAGGTAAATTTTAACATACAGATATGTACATTTCATTCAAATCTCATGCAGTTCAAAGCATGAACCTTGAAGTTCTTTTATTGCTGTTATTGTTATTTTTGTCTTTTTACTTGAATACTTGTACTGGGATGTACTGGGATACATAAACAGTCTTGGAAATGCATAACATGGCTATGACTGGATAGCTGAGACTCTTATATCATTTGAGTGAGACCATTTTTTTTTACTTGACCATACTGTATAAAATGAAACTTTCAAACCAGAGATTTAGAGATCTGTGGTGCTTTTAAAAGGGCTTTCCTCTGTATATTGGTAGTAAGGGTGTTTCTGAGTGAATTCCACTGTTGAGTTTTAGAGAAAAGCAGAACCAATCTGCTTGGACCAAAAATATGAAATACCTTTAACTCGTACATGTTCCCTTGTGAGGTGAGAAGGTACTGAAAAAGAACCCGTGCAGAAAGGCTGTATTTTTCATCAGGTACATGAACAACAGTCACACTGGCAACCTAAAAGACAAAAGACAGGACAGTGAGTTTCTTTGTATAGGTCCTAAAAGGCCACTGGTATTAACAGAAAGCAACTGCCTAGTTAGGGTGTGGTTGAAAATACAAAATAGATTTGCCACATTAATATCTCCATCGGTGTGGAAATTAACATACCTCCCATGATGAAAGACAAATGAGAAATGCATCGCCACTGGTGTGAGCCATTTAGTGGCCAAAGTGTGAGACATAATCATGCATGAAACAGATATTTCACATGCTAAGAATTGGCCTTTACAGTAAATTCAGCCTGGTCTCTGCAAAGGTTCTCATTGTCTAGATCCCGATGCACTATACTTTTCTCGTGCTATACATTTTTACACATCTAGAATACATATCAGATAAATTATGAAATCTAAACCAAAAGTTATGGACATTAGTTTTTAGATTATTCAACCAGTTTTTGCTTAGTTTAAAATATTTTTTTCATAATTTAGTTATACACAAAATTGTAATCATGTTATGCAGTCATTGTTTTGTTTTTTTTGTTCAGAAATCATGCTTATTATTACATTCTGTATGATTGTAACATTGCCAGTTGCTATACCAGTTTATCACTACCACACACTACCAATTATGGCTCCAAATATGCAACACATCAGCTCCTGCATCCAGGAAATGTTGCCTTAATTGATCTACAGTAGGAGAAAATCATGGCAATCAGTGTTAAAAAACTCACAATGTTGAATGTGTCTCTGGCTTCTGGCTCTGCCAGCGTCAGCACAGCCACAAGAGGGTAGCGTTCCCTTGGCAACGTCCCAAAATCTGTGATCCCTTGGTCAGCAGGAATCTGTGTGTGGTATTCCACTGAGTCTTCACTGCCGATACTGGGAGGATGGGGGTCAAAGAGGCTAACGTCAGGAGCAACTGTAGGAATAATGTATTTAATGCCTGACAAAACCCAAAGCACCTCCAATATATTGCCTATATTTTTATATATATATTTTTGGGGCATTTTTCAGCTTTATACTAGAGTGACAGAGAGAATGGAAAGGGGTGAAAGAGGGGAAGACATGCTGCAAAGGGACTGAGCCTTAGTGGTATGCGCTCTACCAGTTGAGCCACTGGGGATGCCCCATATTGCCTTTTTTTTTTAATACAATGAAGACAGAGAGCTAAAAATCAGCTGCAGGGATCTCTGCAAAAACAGATGAATCCTGGATTAAGTGAGTAAATATGAAACTGACTTTTAAGTGGTGATGTGTCCATGAAGCCTTAAACCACTGTCATTATTTTCTCTATGCTTCAAATGTCTTGGCAAACACCCAGTTACCAATGCCTGAGCTTCTTTCTTTAAGTGAAGAGCAACATCTAGTGTGCTCAGAAAATTAAGTCAGGTGTTCATGAGGCTTCACGGACATGTTACAAGGGATATGTTATGTTTCACATTTTATTAAATCACCAAGCATTCTTCTTGTGCCATGCTTTATTAATAATAATAATTTAAATGAACCTTATTAAGTGCTTTGGTGTATAATCAGAGATACCTAACAACATGAAATCAACATAATAACAGGAGATATAAAAACAAATATAATAGAGGTAATATTAATCTAGACAATATTATTATTATTACAAAAACTATATCATATAATGACATTATCTTGTTACTTTGTGGTCTTTGCTGGTACTCTAAAGGATACTGGAAGGTCTGACAGTGTTGGTAGTGTAGGTGCAGGGCCTCCTGGAAGTATTGAGGGGTGCTGAGCCTCAGGCCGTGTTGGTGGGCCTGTAGCGCTCTCTGCAGGGCACTGACCTCACAGCCCCAGAAACAGCTCAGGATACAGGGCTCCAGACAACAAGGCCTCACTGACACTCCATCTGCAACAAAGTGTGAATTCTGTTATTTGAATACTTTTAGTTTGATAGATTTTAGGATAAGAAAATTATCACATTCTCTTTTATTTGCATTTTAAATTTGCTTTTTGGGGATCAGGGCTGTAATTTTCATGTAACCACATGAAAGCTTCCAACTTGACAACTAACACAGAACAGGAAAGATATATGTATTCAAATCTATACCAGAAACTAATAAGGACTTACTATAAATTTGCAACTTTACAGTAACACCAAAGTTTTTTTCCAGTAGTGGATCAGAAGGGGTTTGTTGTCATTGTTTTGGGTGAAGAAAACATTTAATGTCCCCCAAAACAATAAATAAAAGTTAGACTTAAGCATTTACAGAAACTGTTTTCTATGATTGATGACGATTGTTTTTACCAGTAACAGATGCAGGCCCAGAGCCCATGTCCAAGGTAAAGGGATTGGTCATCTGAACCATTTGCTTCTCAGGAGTTTGTAGGAGGGATTCTGTCTCATCAGAGCTGCGAAGGATCACTGGGACATCAAAACCAAACCTGCAGCAGGACAGGAGCCACATTTAAGTTGTAAGAGAGGATATACTCACTATTATGTCTTTGCATGGCTCTCTTAATCTTCTACAAAAGAATAAAAAAAAATAAAAAAAATTGTGGAGACTCATATGTTATATATTACTACAATAATATTAGCATATTAATGAATGATATGAACTTTTCCATTTTTTTCCTGCACCACATACCATTCTATGTCAAGTTTTTTTTTTAGTTTGTTTGTTTTTTTTAAACCAGCACTTTGCTTTTTCCTAGCGCCACATTTAAGAAAAACATATGTAGTGAATTTCATATAAGGGAAGTAGTAGTTGAACTACATTTTGTAACAGTTTGCTGGTAGTCCAACTGCATTTATATTCATTCTAGTGATTAAAATTACTTTTTTGCCATTTTTGTGTAGTCTAACTACCAAAACTTCACACTTACAATGCAGTCATAAAAGTAAAGGAAATTAGGAATTATTTTACCATTGCTTTTCTTCTGTAATTGAACCCCATTCGATCACCCCCACCCCTTTGCCTAGGCAATGGCATTCATCAGACAGCTACAAACACACAAACGTTGTGTAACATTGTTTGTAGGTCAAATGGTCAGGTAAATAATTTGTTGCTTCCGTCATTAAGTTGTGGTCAGACAATGTAAGATAATACAAAAGCTTTTAAAAAAATTTTTTTTTTCATTTATTCTTTTTTTTTTTTTTTTTAAACAAAAATACTGATGGATTAAACATGACAGGATTGAGGCATATGAACATATGAATGTCATTAAAAAAAAATCTTCTTTTTTTTTTTTTTTAGTGTAGTACAACTTCTAGTGTGAAACAATTGTTAGCTTTCAAAGTAGCTTCTCCCAAACACTGTCTGGCAATATGGCAGTGATGGTCATTCAGGGGAACTTGAACGCTTTAACTGTTAATGGAAAGATACGATGTAATTCCTTTATTTGTGAGCTAGCGATTGTAAACAGTGTCTGTTACCATCAGCGTTTGGACAAATCGACATACTACGTTTAAGCAATACCAACTAGAGCCGCATCAGACATTATGGTATTGCACTGTGCATTATAGCGTCACAATGATGTCATTTTTGAGGTAATGATTTAATCGTCGGAGGAAGACATATGGGGATAATATGGGATAATGATGTTGTTGTCTACTCAGTGGCTAAGCTAATTTGGCTAAATATCACTATGCATCACTTACCAGCCCAGCACCATGGCGGCGGTAACAACAAAACACAAAGCAACCACACTAATATAAAACACTGGAGAGTATTCAAATAAGGTGACCAGGAAAACTGCTGCCATTTCATAAGAATATATAAGCCAAGTTCTTAAAATGCTGTATGGTAAACACTGTTCATGACAGCCATGACACTTACGCATTAGAGACAAGTACGGTGGCCTCGAAGGCAATATGAGGGCATTCGACAAATATTAGAAAGAATTTTAAAAAGTTATATTTCATTTTTGATAGTCACTTTGAAGTTCAATGTTTATTTTGAATATGCTTATCGAGCTAATCTTTATTTTTCGTGTTTTACTAAAACACAAATCAAGTCAGTCAAAGCTACAACATATTTACTATGGTGAATATGTCTTCAAAATAAGGGCTTATATGTGAACACAAGTTTCAAATAACTACAAAAAGCGGTTAATAAACAACAACATAATGTTTTATTTTAACATAGTAATATTTCCATTCAATATACACGCGCCTTACTGCCATGCACGCATTAGGCCTGCAAATAAAATGTAATTGTCGTGGATATCGCGTTTATTTTGAAGGTTTAAACAGGAGGTTGAGTCCGTAGTCATTAACTTGACATTAAAGAGCTGCTGAGACTACTCTTGTACCGTTCATTGACTATGACAGCAGTTATCAAGAAAAAAAACGGGATTGTGGACGGAAAATGTAGGTGTGTTCGCACAGGATAGCAGGAGGCATATGTTTCGTTAAACAGTCCGAGTAAATATATTTGAATCCGTAATTATAATGTGGAAGCATACTATCGGGATCAGAGCAATTCGGTATACAGATGTTGCCAGCTGGGGGGAAAAAACGATAACCTGGTATTATAGTGTCACATTTGGAACACTGTTGTGATATTTTTTTATTACGCCATTTCGATGTTTTGAGTCGGCTAAGCCATGAGCAATATGAAGGATAAACCGACTATCCGCCAGCAGAGCTCGGAGAATAACTCTGTCAGCAGTAGTGAATGGGATATGGCAAATGATGTGTTTGTGACAGGCTACGACGACAATTCGATCGGGGATAATGTTGCTGCTGGGGACAGGGACCCAGAGCAGCCCCGCTTGGACAGACACCTGCCGCTGTTATCTCAGGATGGCATGATGCTGGGCCTGACTGAGGAGGAATATTCAGGCTCATCGTATCTGGACCCAAACTACACTGAAAGTGACGGGAATGTCACAACCAAGAAGCGTATACGTTCCAACAGCTCCAGGCACCGCGGTGAATTCGTCACGGAGCTCGGACCAGAGGAGGTCCGCTGGTTTTACAAAGAGGACAAACGGACGTGGAAGCCATTCGTTGGACACGACTCTTTAAAAATCGAGATCGTCTATCGGAGATTCATTGAGCAGAACCCTGACAAGGTCAAACGCCCTGTCCATCCCACCGAGGTTGAGGGGAAAGAGGCAGCCAAGTCCGGCGAGACCCAAGCGGATAGCGGGGCTGTGGATAGTGTACATGTCCGGGCGGAGCCGGCGGTGCAGCGTGGCGGAGGGCAGGGGCACCCGGTGTCAGAGGAGATGAGGGACCTGGACGATATCAGCATCAGCGTGGAGGCAGTGTGTGTCAGAGGGGGACTCTATGAAGTGGACATCAGGGAGAAGGAATGCTACCCTGTTTACTGGAACCGTGAGCATGATTTATGTTCATAATGACAGGCAATAGGCCAGAAGCTACTGCTAAAGTTACCATTTTATTACTATTAGCACTGGCACCACCAAAGTTACTACTGCTACACTAGGCTACACCTCATTTGCTAGTAAGAAGTAGGCTACTCTGCTGCTGCCAACACCTCCACTACTACCAAAGGCCAAGAGCAACCCTTGGGAGGTTTTCTCAACATTAGGTTTATTTTCATTATTTGGTATGAAGAGGCAGAACAGAACATGTTTCTCGCAATATAATGGAAACGTTATATATGTACGTACTACATGGATAACATTTTGCAGGGAGTGTCCTGATAGAAAAGGGGAAAATCCGAGTCTGGGACTTGCTGCCAGTTTATTCTGAAATATCACACACACAGATAATCAAAAGAAAAAAAACACACTATTTGCTAAATTTTTCTCATTAAAATGATTATTATGGTGAAAATATCTGCGTCACTGAAACATAAAAGCGCTTTTCAAGTTCCTATGTTTCAGTTAGATCCAAAGATGAGAGTTCTCTCTTGAAAATTGCTGTGTCCTAAATTGTTTACTTAACCTTCTTATTCTGTAGCATTTCAGTTGTTATCATATTTCCTGCATCCAACAATATGTTCAAATGGAGTGTGACTGCTGCTGTCTGAAGTGGACAACCTAAAAAGAGAATACAGTAGGGAGGCAATGGTGATATTCAAAATAGTCATTTGTAAAAAAGTATGAGAAGTTTCATAGACATTTAGGCCCTGGTGTTCACCTTTTAACTCCTTCAAAATCACTATTAAAATATCAATGGTATACCAACAATAAAAGGACACTCTTAAATCAGCAGTCTTATTACAACACAAATATCAAACACAAATACAAAGTTTTTAGGCTCGACTGGCATGCGGATTGCATGTATGATTTATTCCACTTTCAAAAAAATCTACTTTTTGCTTGTTTTTTGTTATTACCTAAGTTAATTGGAACATTATGGCTAGATATGTCTTGTTTAATGTTCACTAATACTCATAAACTCTAAGGCTGGCCCATTTATGATTGTTTAAGCTAGCTAGCTTCCCAGCTCCACCCCTTCTTCCAAACATGGCCAAAATATCAAACCTGAGGCTTGACATCCATGGTCCAAAAAAAAAAAGTGTCATTTCTTATCCAGTCTATGAACTGCCTTCACCACCACAAGAACACATGTGACCCACCAACCAAAGGAGCCCCACATCCAGCTTTGTTACCTGCAAGATCGTACAAGTTGTAAAGTTTGCAAAACCAGATAAGTGGGGGCAGATCACAAGTTACATTAAAAATAACATTTATCAGCTGTTTGAACCCTGAGATCCGTTGATTTAATGAGCTGTGCCTGTTGTGCTCCTGCTTGGTGGTAAGGAAACCTGCAGTCAATTTTTGGGTTGATAACATTTGTCACATAGATACAGTGATAAATTTTAACCTTATTTTCAACATCATAATGTTGATGGACAAAAATGCATCCAAAATACAACACTAAGGCACACACAACATCGAGGAATGCCAAGGGAAATACCCGCTGGGATTTGGTATCAAAAACCTTCAACATTTTTTGGGATTTCTGCAGGAAAAGCATTTCTCCTGATTGGTTTGCAAGCACTTCTGTTCTGGAAACCTGAGAAAGCCCCTGATTGTCAATGAACTTAGGGTAGCAGCAATGCATCCTCTGAATTGCCCTTCGTCTCTGATTTGTGGTTGTAAAGTTACACGAGGCAGTGATTACAACCCAGACAGGTCATTTGATACAGTGAGGTCAAGTTTCAAATAACTGTCTCACTACGATGAAATATCTATGGGGATGAATGCCACCATAGTTGAAGGGAATGAGCTCTTTGTACCCACTAAAGCCCCCACTTCCAAGATGGTTTAGTGATCCCAGTATCCAGAAATATTCAAATATACTTGGTAATAACACATTTGTATTGCTGGAACCGATGGAGAGATGGAGCAGGGACCCCCTACTTATGTATAAACTTGTCTGTTATGGTCCTATAGTGCCTTGTAGAAATGTACCTTGTTATTGCATTCAGTACTAAGATATTTAAATAATACACAAGTTCATAATTCACGATTTTATTTTGAACATGTAAGGTAGGTTAGGGTGCTTTTAAACATTTTAAACATACATGCAGTATGGGCTGCATGTCTGACAGACAGAGTCAGCGTGTCACATACGGCCTGGTGATTGGCACAGCAGCATAGATCATTTATTAGCTAACAGATGATTGCTGTTACTGTTGTTTTGCCGTGTACAACTACAATCAGGAAATCTCCCATGAATATATTTTACATACAGCCTTAGAGCCTTGATTCTTATTCCCCTAATCCCCAAGACCTTAAACAACAGCTGTATAACATTTAAAAATAACCTCATAATAATTTTCTGTGTTTAAAAAATGCGGGGGGAATATAAAAAATGTCTAATCAACCAAAACGTTTGCGCCCCCCTGCAGTACCTCCGCGGACCCCCTGTTGAAGACCACTGATCTATAGCATATAATTTATTGACTGATGATGCATTGTTGGATAGCCTATAGTTCATCTATGCTCAGTTCCCTCTCTTTATTACACAAATTAAATAAAATTCTAAAATGTCAACTATATTAATTTAGGAGGAGCTTTCTATATTACATAGGCTTTGTTTAAACCCCGTAAATTAATGAAAAAAAAGAAGATAAGAAATTCAAATCCTCTTTAACCTATTCCGCTTTCAAATGCAAAAAGTTTGCATACTTTCAGCTACAAACCTCATTACATTTTAAACAGGTATCAATACTTTTAGCTATGAACCTTGTTTTCAGCTTTTTTGATATAGTTTAGTTCTTTTTAAATATTGTCGTTTATGTACCATGCTTTTTTTTTTTTAACATTTGAGTATTTTTAATTTGATACCTTGAGGTCAACTTTGAAAATTGACTTCTCTCTAAAAAGCCTGGTGCTGGCAAACTATCATGGCATGGTTGATACCTATGGACAGGACTGTAATTGCCACTGATAGCAAGCGTTAGTGTTAGTTAGGAACATAGCTATACATTTACAGCACCTTAAGTTTTGGGAAGCCTTGATCCAGTCTATGTAGACAGAGGTGTCCTGAGCTCAGTTATATCAACTATCATCACCGAAATTGACAGCTGTCACCTCTAAAGTTGGACATAGACATGGGCAGAGTTAAGCAACATCAAGAAGAGCAGATGAGAAATGGCATTTAAAAAGCAACGTTGAAAATGTATTTAATTGACCTGCAAATGCTGCACTGCAGTTTTGGTTCTAATGTCAGAGGTGAGTTGCTCAGCGTTTCTGGCGTGAATACCCAGTGCTAGGGTGGTAATGATTCTGGAGGAATCAATGCACTGTGAGGCCTCAGGATTCCCCCTGGGGAACTGCAGTAGAAAATAACCTATTGTCACATGCAAGTGTCTAATTGGCTGCTTTCAATCACCTGTATTAACTCATCAAGTTTACCGGCTTGACAGTAAACATCAAGATCCTCTTTCTACAATTGAGATCTTAAATGTCAACAGCCTTCTTCCACATTGTTGGAACACAGACTTACATGGTTAATCCTAAACAATGAGTTTTCCAAAGTTCTTCTTGCAGTTTTCATAATCACTTCTGCATGAAATCAAAGGACCATTCTCATAAGGCTAACGTAGAAACTGGGTGTGCTGCATCGTTCAGCCAAAAAATCAGCATCACTCTATGCTTGCAGCACCAATTTCTCATTGTAACATTTCCTGTAACACATTTTTAATTCTAGCTTTGAGATTTCTCAGTACAAGTTTTACATGAGAACATGCTGCAGATGTTTTAGGCTACCTACTATCTATTTTTATGACATCACTTAGCTTTTCTGCCTCATCAATGATGTTCAGCTTTTCTTCTAAGTTGCAATCCTGCCTATGTCAAACCTTTGGAGTACTCTAAGTCTATCTCTTTGGTGACATTTTCAAAGACTTATCACTCAAGTCTTTCATGTAAAATTTTTCTGTGAAAAACTCTTCCTCACAACATTCAGTACATTTCAATCTGTATTATTATGGTTGCTTTCTCATTTTATGTTTCCCTTGTTTAAACACAATGGTCAGCTGGGCTCTAAAAATATGTTTTTACCTACCTGCCTATAATCAGGTTTGTTCCAGTTTCTACTTTTCAAAGCAGTTTTAAGCATTTGTTCTTCACTTTAACTGGTTTCTGCACTGTATAGTTCCAAAGCTTCTTTGGCAACTTACCCTTAATCAACATACACCTAGCCATGTCAAATTAGGCGCCTAATTTAGCTCAGCTGTGCCATTCTGGTTGGTGAGTAGCATCTAGTTTCATGTCTAATCCCATTTCTGCTGAGTAGTGCCCTGTAATTCTTTCTTATGAATTGAGCACCACTGTCTGTTTAAATGAATGTTGTAAACATTACGTGGTGTCACACAGAGCAAGACCGTATTCCTGTGATGAGGGGTCAGTGGTTTATCGATGGGACTTGGCTTCCTCTGGAGGAGGACGAGAGTGACCTCATCGAGATGGAGAACCTTGCACGTTTCCGGGGCCAACAGTTGAGGGACACGTACGAGATGGAGGTGGTGACCACCACAGTGGACAGCAAGGACGGTAGGGGATAAAGTAGACAGAAACAAGTGGTAACTGTATGTTTCTTCAGTGACTGTAACTCTGCCATACAGAATAAGCCACTAAACAAATCAGGTGAGTTTTATTCCCCCGGCAGAAGGGCAGGCTGTGAGTGTGTGTACAGTCTGTATCGAGACTTTTGTAAGTGGATTTCAGGGCAATGGTGTCTTCACACATTCACATTCTGCACACCCTCATGGGGAAAGCTAAATTAATTATGCTGGATAAAGTATGTCACTCGCTGTTAATCACTTTGTGCCTGTCTCCTAGCCATCCACAGCCTGAAACTGAGCAGGAGTCATGTCGACTGGCACAGTGTGGACGAGGTGTACCTGTACAGCGACGCCACCACCTCCAAGAT
>JAOWBC010000383.1:21541421-21556181 GCA_028566105.1 Hypoplectrus providencianus | reverse complement strand
GCTGTTAGCATTCTACATGTAGTAGCTGTTAGCTTTCTAACAGGTAGTAGCTGTTAGCTTTCTACAGCGCCGCAATATAGTCTGCATACACTGAAAACCACATCCACCAAAGTGGAAACTATTGGTGCCAAACAAACAAGGGCCTGTTCCAGGTAGAAACATTTGCTGAAACTGTTATTTTAGCTCAGTGCCTGGCAAAGAAGACTGGGTACCGATTACAAGCTAATGTTAGCTTCGTGTTTGCAAGGTGAGGCACTTACAATACTGCATGACTTTCTGGTTCCTTTTGTAGTCTGGCACAACACAAAGTGTCTAAATGCTTTAGCTTAACCTACAGATATTTAGTTATCCTTGATACATCAGTTGGATATGTGACTTAGTGACAAAATTGTTCTCTAATTTTGGTGTAGTATGGTTTCCCCTGTTGTTACCTATGGCTGTTACTGCTGATGCCTCACATCCTCCTAAAAGCTATCCCCCTTTTTTTAAGACCTTTTATTTGGTCTGTCAGCTTATAAAAACTTCTTCACCCTGTTCATAGTGCATTTTACCAAACACTGGCTCTTAGACACTGTTCTGTTTTTTGCTAGTAGACAGAATTGACTAAGGAGGCTACTTCATTCAATACAAAGTCAATGAAGTGAGATGGATAGCTTTCCCCTCGGGTGGGGACATGGCTTAAATAAGCTCTGTCTATATCAGAGGTCAAGTACACATGACTAACATTACAGGATACACCACATGCAAAAAATACTCTAAAAGTTCATGAAAGTCAGGTAAATACCTTCAGAAATGCAACTATAATTGAAGAAGATTATGATACATCTCATATTGTTTGTGTCAGCCTTTACTTCAGATATATTTAATTAACCGTCCTCCTCAGCTCCTTATTTATTTCACTGCTGCCTATGCGCTACTTCAAAAAATTAAATACTGTAACTTAACTCATAATGTAGGCCCCTACATACTGTTCGTCCTTGGCAACATTTTTTGCTTACATATGGGAAATGTGCTCAATCAGTAATCTTACTTCTGTATTTCTTCCTGACAGACTGACAGATCCACTTTTATTGCCCTAGCTGCCTCACTGAGTTCTTCACTACTCTGCACAATTCCTATTGCACAATCACATTATCTCCAAACTCTTGCCATTGTGATGTCTTGCATGCACTTTATGATTAAATGAATTCAGTCTCTACAATGAAGCAGCACATCAGCCTTCACAGCCATTTCTTTCCACAGCTGTAAGGTGAGTTCAAGTTAAATGGTAAATCAACACTGAAGCAAATAGGGCAGTGCTGCTGCACCGCTCTGTGTGGGCTGGAACCTTCCAGTATATTGTACTGCTGGCTGCTCCCCAATCACTACTGCTATCTAAGCATTTCAAACAGGTTGAATGATGTATTTTTTGTGTGCTTATGTAATCCAGCTAATGCCAGGTATCTGTAAATCTCCTACAGGATGGCCGTGTGTCCTTTATCGGCCACCAGCTGGGTGGCGTGTCCTTCTCGCCCAACAGCCGTGATCAGCAGGTCAAGTTCGCCAGCGCTGTCCAGATCACCTACTACCTCCGCAACCACGGACCTGTGGTGCAGGATGTCATCGCCGAACGTTGGGAGAACGAGTTCTGTGCCCTGGTCAGCCGGCTGTCCACGGGCGAGGCGCCCCACACTCCTGACCAGCTTCACATCCAGTCGCTCACCTCCTTCAGCCTGTGGCGGGACTTCCACCAGACGGGCGTGCTGGCCAAGGGGGAGGTGCTGGTCAGCCTGGTGCTGGTGCTCCTGGCCGCCACCATCTCAAGCTCCATGAGGGACTGCCTGAGAGGGAAGCCGTTCCTGGGCCTGCTGGGCGTGTTGACCATCTGCATCGCCAATGTGACAGCCGCAGGGATCTTCTTTATATCGGATGGGAAGTTCAACTCCACGCTGCTGGGAATCCCATTTTTTGCTATGGGTGAGTGGGATTGACACCGACTGTGTTTTTTGTGTATGTGTGTGTCGTGGTTGGGAAAGGGGCTTATCAGGAGTTGACACTCACAGTGGGTTGATTGGGGAAGGGATTAGCAGTATTGTAATGGACTGTTCCTCGGAGAGGATGCTGGCAGTTCATTGGAGTTGTTGCAGACGGAGAGTAGCATATGTGTTTCCATATCTTTGTGTAAGTGTGAACCATGGAACTCCGTTACTGACGCACATTTATTGGTTAGAGGTTTTCTTTCTTTTCCTTTCATTTTTGCACAAACGGGGCATCCAGTTTCTGTGTAAGGTTTATCATTATTTTACTGAGCGTCAAGTGATGTAAGCCTTACTGTGGTCATTATTACTCATTATTAAAATCTTTATGGTAGTGTCACCTGCAAAGGGGGAATACAAGGCTAACAAGCATCAGAATCCTAGTAAACTGGGTGGGAAAGAAAGGGCAGGAATTTATTATGTAGCCACATGTTAATACAACCTCGATTTCAAAAAGTTGTGACATTGTTCGTTTCATTCATTCATTGTTCTTAACTGCTTATCTGAACTTGCAATGAGTTGGAGCTGATCCCAGCTGGCAAGTGATGGGACAGGATGCCTGTATCAAAGGACAGACAACCTTTTACGCTCTCATTCACTCCTACGGGCAATTTAGGGCCATATTTTTAAAAGAAAGCTGCATGCCTTTTTGACTATTTTCTGTAAAGCAACAGTTCACCACTGTGTAGCCCAGTCACTTGCAACTCCTAATCAACCTACATTCAGCAGAGAAAAGCTTTCCATTTTTATTTATATTTTACACAGCCTCCCGTCTATTTTGGAATTGAGGTTGCAGATTTAATTCATTTTTTCAAATTTGCATTTAAAGTAGCGTTCTAGTGGTCTCACACATATAAAGTAGTTGTTTTGTAAAGAGTTAAAGTCTGCATTCAAAGCATCAGTAACTGAAAATAGTATGACAGAGTGGTAACCTAGCAACAACATCAGTTATTGTTCGTAACAGAAACTGATTCTCTCTCTCTCTCTCTCTCTCTCTCTCTCTCTCTCTCTCTCTCTCTCTCTCTCTCACTCTCTCTTGCTCTCTCTCAAAGCTATTAAGAAACTTTTACAGAACAGAAACAGTGACTAGATGCAGCTTTCTGCTGGAAGAAAGAAACTGCATTTCAGCCTGAAACTGCGGACTTCTTACCTGAGCCAAAGCTCACTGCTGGAGTGACAACATACTTGAGTGTTACTCCACAGCATTAATACAAAGGAGGGTTCATATAACCCAGCCCTACTACAAGGTTGCAGTTTGTATTCATGGAGCTTGTTGGAGGCATAAATGTTTTTCACAGTACTAACAATGTGATGGAAAGGTCAGACTATAACATATGTTGAGCACACGTGATTAGAAAACAGTTCATTTACTTCAGGAGTTGACTGCTGAGGAGGTGGAACTGGCATATTTAGCATATATAATTTAGCATTTTAAAGAACAGATGTAATGTTAAGGGTTTTAAGTGGCACTGTTAACAACTGACACAACTTTTTCTACTTTCTTTCGTTAAAGCAATGAGATATTTCTTTGGGAAACATGTACAACCAGCAGGAGAGGTGTGTCACAGACAGGCATCTGTTCATTTACAGAGTTACAAAGTTGCGTATCTCCATCACTCTCATCAACACTAAGTCCATTGTCATGAAAACTATTTCCTTTTCACTATTTAAAATGAACAACAAACATCTCTTTTTCTCTTCCTTCTCCCTTTTCCTTGTCTGTCCTATCTTTGCTGCTTCAGATCTACTTTGTCCATTGAAACTACAGTTTATCTTGCATTTCCTCCATGTGCGCTCATAAGGTCACTGGATCCCTGGGGCTTTGGTGCAGCTCTGCTGCAGGCCGGCTGACATAACTGAAGTTTAAGTAAGACTCAGGAACAGGAGGCTGGATCAGCTTCTTGTGACCTAGAGGCAGCAGTGGAGAGGAGAGGAGGGGAGAGGGGGGTAGTGTGATGGAGGGGAGGGGTGGTGAGAGAGGCTAACAAGGAAAGTCAAGGAGAGACGAGCATGGGGAAAAATGTATGTGATGTGTAGGAATGAACGAAGGACAGTCTAGAAGAAGGAACAGACAGAGACAGAGGGACGAGGCAGAGGAGAGAAAAGAGAAAAAGGAAGTCACATAGAGAGGGAGGTGGAGAAGGAGAAGGGCAAAGGAGATGGAGAGGACTTGATTAAGTCTGTAATTTCATGTGACAGGACCTCAGAGGCAGCAGATGTCCACCCTCCTCTTGGGAGGCCCTGACTGAGACACACCCCTATCACTATATCAATGCCAGATCAGATCTGATACTGAGAACTGTAATGTATACTGATGCTCAAGCTGTAATGTCAGTGTGGCGCCCCCTGTTGAGATGTGATGATCAGTTTTGTTAAAAAAAAATAATTTAATACAATTATAGTTTTGTTTATTTTGTTTTTTTAGAGCCCTGTTCCTTGCTTTGAACTGTAGCAAGACTGCTAGCCGTAGCCATGCTGCTATCGCTAAATGAACCAGGAGCTATAGAAAGCCTGGATCAGCTAACATTACTTAGTAGTCCAACAGCAAGTCCAACTAGGTCTGTCCACAGCCTTTGATTTTGTGGAGCTCGATTAAATTCAGTCCATCAGACTTGTTGACCACTCGTTCTGCTCTGTTTTTGCATTTTGAAATTTTCAAAGAGTACTGTCATACTGGATGCCAACTGCTTTTGGAGGTGGGGTAGTGCTCTTCCCTGCAAACCTTGGTATTGACAACATTTTTCCAATGGACCCTCGGCTTCATGCATTACCTTTGCTTATGCACAAGGGAATGGGTTGACATGCTACCTTTTAGCATGGATGTGATTTGAAAAATTGAAAAAGACTTCATTGCACAAGGTTTGCCAGTTAAATCCAGCCAGTGACTCTCCTGTGAGTTTGCATGATCTCCCCGTGTTAGTGTGGTTCTGTCCAGCTTCCTTACACAGTCCAAAAACATGCAGCATAGTAAATGAACTTGCTTCAGTTTATGGAAACATTGGCCCATGTGTATGCAGATGATGAGCTGTTGATGTTTGAAACTAGCACATATGATGCCTCCCACAGATTTAATTTCACATCATATCACACATTAATTATTGATCCACTTTATTATATACACTTAAACCAACAGTGTTATTTATGCTTGTGCAAGAGAACAAAAAACTATTCCGTAATCATCTTTCAACTGTAGAAGGTATATTATATGAACAACTAAATTTGTTAAATGTAAGCCTGCTGAATATCTTATCAGCAATGTCTCACCATCAAATTCCCATCCTTTAGAGTGCAGCCGAGAGGGATCTAATTTTTTTTCTTCTTATGGTCAGTTGTGGATTATCCCAGATCTTGAGCTCCAGTATAATGCGTAAATACCTCTCGCCTCAATCACATTAGGATGAAACTACAATCATAAGATGTAAAGATCTCATCTAAAAGCATTACCTCACTGAAGACGAGATTGTATTGTGAGAGAGAACTCGCGTTTTTCTACAAATCGAACTTTTTGTAATAACCATGTGCAACATCATCAACATCCAACACCACCCTAGCTCTTTTCAGATCTAACCCTGCAGCCTTTGAACAAAGGAGCAAACTAAAGAAGAGAAATAACAAACGGAAAAGATAAGAAAAGAAAATAGTAATATGACAGAGATGGTGCACTGTTCAACCATGTACTTTCTCTATGTTTATCAAAGTCGGGTTGTATAAGGTACAGCACTTATCCGTATTCAGTGTATGACCTACAGTATAACACAGTCAGCATAACCTTAGTTTGGAGAAGCAGGCAGAAGGGCAGGCATAGAAGTTCAGCTATGTGTGGAGAGGAAAGGCACAGAGGAGAAGCATATTTAAACCACTTAAAAAATGGCCAAAAAACAGAACGATGCAAGGAGGGTACCCACTATAGTAAAGGAGAAAAACTGAAAGAACACAAGGCTCAGCTATTAAAGGGCCCAGGCGAGTTAATCAGCTGACGACCCTGCATTGTCAGCCATCTGCCTGTTGAGGTTAGCCAGGGGAGCTTTCAGCCCAGACAAAATGTGGCAAAGCATTTATTTAAATAGAAACAGTGGTTTGTTGAACACCCTGTTGTGTTACACAAGCACACTGTCTCTTAAATAAGGTAGGATTTCAGCAAAATGTTTTATAGACTTAGGTCCGGGTAAAAGATGATACGTACAACACTCATACAAAAGCACAATAATATATCATAGTTTAAATGTAAATGTCAGGAACAAGTTGTAACTCCACAGGAAAAAAAAAACATGTCATTACTTAGCGTTACTTGTGATACATTTTTCAGTCATTAAGTTTGGAAATAAATGTATACATGGGTTGTCTTTTAATTCTTAGTGAAGTATAGGCTGCTGCTGTCTGGGTTATCCTTCTGACAAACCCACCAAATTAGACAAAATTACCCTGAAAGCCACATTTCTCTGTGGGAATAATGTTCCATTCCAAATTGTAACTGTAGCCAAATTGTGTAGTCCATTTTAACATCTAACACGCCCTATGACTACAATACATAACATAAGATATAATATATGACACCACCCACACTATAATAAAGTGCAAGTGGTGTCATAGACAATCCTCTAGGTTAGACACCAAGTTCTCCAAGGACTACAACACAGAACTGCACAGAAATGTTACACTAAAAGAACAAAGACAATAACCTGCTGTGTTGGAGTTGGCATCCGGGTATACAAGAGAGAAGTTTCCCCTCTGAAGCTGGCACAGCTTGTTGAATGTAAAGCTGTGAAATGTTTCCCTTTATCTGTATCTTCAAAGCCCCCTTTATAATCGCAGTAAAACTAAACCATTATTATCTCTGAACAATCCAGCTCATGTCATCTCAGGCCTTTGACTTATGTAGAGGAAGAAACTCTACATGGGCCAGGTATCGCCACGTGCGGGCGGACCTTTGTTTAATATGGAGCAGCTTCTCCCTCTTGTCTGTCTTCCCTGTGTCTATCTGCCATATCATCTGCGAACTGGCCAATTACTGCTGAGCTGAGCTTGTCACTTCCTTCTCTCTCTGGATACGTGAGGGCTGTTGGAAGTGTAAAAACAGAAAGGGAGAGGTGGAGAGGATAGAGAGCAGAGCAGGACTCATGAAACATACATGCTGCGACATCACAGAGGAAGTAACAGCTCAGTCTTTCTCTCACAGGCAGTGACAGGCAGCTCAGCATATTGATTTTCCCAAACTGTATTTTATTTACTTCCCACAACATGCAGCCACTGTACATCCCACAGGGACGTGGTACTGATGCCAAGCCATAATCCAATTTTTTTCACCTAGGCCACATTTCACCCATAGTGAGAGGACAAATTCAAAAGTCTACGCTGTGCGCAGGTGTATTTGTTTTATTTTTTGGAGGAGATTCAAGTAAGAAATGTGCTCTACCATAATCGGACACAAATTTTACTTTTATACAAAGGAATCCTGTTTGTTGTCACAGCAGTATTGAATTTATTGGAATGCTGCTGGGGAGCTTCGCTGGTGTAGTGCCAAAACTGGCACAGAGCGAGTGGAGGAGGACATTACATAGGAAAATAGGACAATATGAAGAGAAATAAGACAGAGTGGAAGAGCAAGAGTGTGCCAGACAAGAGTAAATTTTGGACAGGCTTTTTGAGAGCTTCCCAAAATTTAAAATGGCAAGAAAGACATTGAGAAGGCTTTCTTGCTGTTGGACCAAACAGCAACCTCTGGGGCTGCCTTTAACTGTTATTCTATCTAATGGCCAGCAGGGGGTGACTTCACTGGTTGCAAAAAGATCTCAATAATATGACAAATATTGTACTCAATAACCATTCCCAAAATTAGATCTGTATTGTAAGTTTAAGCCTTTCAATACAGAAGAAGAGTTAAAACAGATGATGAAGCAAGATAAGCTATGGGGCATGTGTTTTTACTTTATCCGAGTTTATGTTATCATTTTGGTGTCTCATTCAGTGAGACAAAATGACATTTGGATAACAATTGCCCATTGCTAACCAAGCTAGCTAGCTAAAAATGTCTGATTCAGTGTTCAGTTGGGCAAAATGATATTTGAAAAAAATATTTCCCTAAATAAGCTAGTAATACTTTAAGGTGGTTATGAATCATAACTCTGACTCAGTTTTATGTGCACTGGTTGCAATATTAAAAATAAAAAACATAAGATCTGTTGTGGCAATTTTGTGCATTGCATTAGGTAAATGGGTGAGCTGGCCAAACATAAGCACACAATACTACATTCAGCAAGGTTTTATTAGCACATTCATATCCATACACCACACAATCCAAATGGATGTTTCACAGTGCAACAAAGTCCCACACACCACCCAACTTGTGATTGTTGCATTTCCCAGTCTTGACCCTTCAGCAAGTTTCAATGTGGCCCAAAAACCTCCTTCTGTCATCACTTCTTTACACGTTCCCCTCACACATGGTGTTGGAGTTAAGTTCACAGCTTGAGTTTCCACAAGGCCTTACGTTTTGAATATTGAGGGAGTTGCTGCCTACTTCATGCACAACCCAGAAACACAAAATGTCCTTCACTGTCCACAAACCAATAAGTCATGGTAACTTGACATTGATTCTGTTGGACTGGAAGGGATTTTAGCTAAATTGCTATATCTCGTGTTGCTGCAGTTCCTTGATGTTTGGCAGTGTTTTTGATGATAAGTAAATGTAATTATGTAAGAAATGCTTGTGTATAGCTGTTATATTTGAAACACTGAAACTGTAAGGGCACAAAATCAGAAGACTAGTTCTATGTTGCTCTGAAAAGGACTATTATAAACTAAAAGTACAGTATAGCTGTTCAATTGGTTTGATCTGCTTTATTTAATGTATATTCACAGCAGTTATGTTTTAGGCAAATGAAGGGTCACCAATGAAAAGTTCTCTCCCTCACACCGGCTCGCTGTGTGCCATCAGTTTTGCTGCATGATTTAAAGCTGTGTGGAATGCTCTCTTTATGGACCTTGATTTTTTTTTTTTTTTTACAGATTGATAGTTTTTTTTATCCTTTGAGGGTAAGATAAATTGTGACACTCAACATTCACAGCCAATCAGGCAGGCTGGCCATCTCAGCTGATGTTGAAATGCCCCATGGGAATTCCTGCCTGTTTCTATAAGTAGGGCTGGAAGACTAATGATCAATCTATGGATGTTATTGCCGTGAGTGGCTTTGGGATGATGGAAGTATGACAGCTTCAGGGTTAAGGACTGCAGGGACAAATCATAAACCAGGTCTATACAACAATTAATATAGCTCCATGATGATCCAGTCCCAGATGGAAAAATACAGCCATTTGGAGTCTATCTGATATGCTCCTCCTAATGTTTTCATCCGAATGTTATGTTGCCGTGGGCAACAGGAAGAATGTTTTTTTATACTGTGAACTAGATTTATTTCTGGTTCAATTCCCAATGTCATGTTCTTGTACTAATTTTATTTATCTATTCCACTTCTTTTTTTTCTGTGGTTCTTGCAGGTAAGGCTGATTTCATTAAGGGAAAGTCTTAGTTTATTCAAAGCAGATGAAAATAATAAAACAGTATGTGACTGCACCAGCTCTTCACATTCGCTTGTGATCTGGCTCATATAGTCCCAGAAAGACCCCTAATATTTACGAATTCTGCTGTCCTGTGGCACCAAGTTGGTATATGTATGGATTCACTTTTTATTTTTTGAGATTGGTTGTAAGCTGTCTGTCATGAAAGTATATTTGATAGTCAATCAGAAACTGATGATGAACTGACATTAACAGTGTATTGTGTTTGTGTCCTACTACATATCTCTCCTTGGAAGTTTATCTGGGCACTACCAACTCTTAATATAATAGTGCAAAATACCATTTATTTTGTCCCATTTACACCTGTCTGTCATTTGCTTATGACAAATAATATCAGTACATTGCAGTCTCAAGTAACACTGCTCATACACATATGTGTCTACTCCTATTTGTTAACTTGTTAGTAAGAAAATAAAATATATAGCTGAAAGGCAACAATATAGTAATTTGCTTTTCTAATAATAAGGTCCCCATTACATTACTGTTTCATAAACCTCGTCCCAAAAATACCATCCAAACCTTCTTCGTGTGAGCCCTGCCATGAGCACATCATCCTACATGACACTTTTTGTATTTGCAGCATCATTTTTGCAACCACAGTCTTTCTCTTTTTTCTTCTTCTTGTTCCTCTTTTTTTTTTTTTTTAGTTTTACCATCGAAACAGTGCAGCTGGTCTCTCCCAAGCTTTTAGGGAATACTTTGATAGCACTCTCTTCTTTACTTGCGCATCCTAAAAAAGCCTCAAAATGAACAAGAATTCCCAGCAGATGCCATCAGACAGTACATTGTCTCCTGTTCAGGCAGCAGCTACACAACCAAGTAGAGACACACCAGATTATCTGCCGTACAGCCTCATTTGTCAGAAGCCTTTGCATCACAGGAGAGTCATTTGTATTCCCTACTGCCATGCTGCCACCAACCTTGACTCAGCTGACCCGGCCACGGTGGTGTGTGTCTCTTCTAAAATCATTGTAATGTTACCTCAGTGCACAGACCTTCATGCAGTAATTTGTTATGAGAACTAGTTCTTTTGCCGTGTGACAGGCGCTGCAACTTTACAGAGGAAAATAATGCAATAAGAAGAGGAAAAGGACGGAAGAGCAAGAGGTCGGTCAGACAGGAGTAAATCTTGGACTGGCTTATGGAGACCTTCTCAGAACAAAAGACAATGAGGAAGCCATTGAGACTGCAACTTCTGGGGCTGCCTTTAACTCATATTCCATGTCATGGCCAGCGGGGGGTGACTTAAATGGTTGTAAAAAGAAGTCAATTATAATCAATCAATAATCAAGATTTCCAGTACAGCATGATGCTAATTTAGTAAAGTACCATGTCAGTCAGAGTTAAATAGATGATAAAATAGGGGATGCTTTGGGGCATGTGTGCTTTCACTTCATCACAGTTCATTGAATCGCTTTGGTATTTCAGAAATGTCTTCTTCAGTGTGACTTAAAGACCTTTTAAAAACAATTAACCCTTGCTAACCAAGCTAGCTAGCTAGCTTTACCATTACTTGATGACGTAGCGCAATTCTCAAGCACAGGTTGCAGGAATGCAATATGGGGAGTTGAGTTGAGTTGGTTGGTCAGACTTTAATGGCTGGACTGAAGAAAGACCCTGTTCACGTGTAACAGTTGAAATGTGTGATTGTGTATTTATGGACATTTAACACATGGCATTTGAAAAACAACAACAACAAAAAAAACAATACAGTCTCCAGTACTGCAGCGGCTCCTACTCAATATGTCAGAAAATATTGATCGATGCATTACCGTCAGAGTTCCCTGCTCAGGAGATAACTGACCGACACGCACACACACACATGCAGCATTTGTCACACGTGTACATGGAAATACAAAGTTAGATGCATGAATGTCCTCACATACTCTCATGCGTCCTTTCATCCCTGAGCCTTTGCTGCTAATGCTAACACATTAATATTCAGAGCATAGCTTTAGGTATTAACTGTAATCTATTGATTTACCAGTATGCAGGAGAATGTGGCACAATTCCAATCAACATCTGAGGTATCCGTACTGAGTTTCTTATTACAGAACCCCTCAAGTGAAACATATTACATGCCCTTCATCAGGCAATGGGATAATTTTTCATTGATGTGTGTGTCAGGGAGTAATGGGAATTTGAGGCCACTGCTGTGGACCATGGTTATAGGACTTATCATGTGAGAACAGCACTCTTGTGTTTTGTCCTGAAGAGAGGAGATAATGATACACAGTGATCAGGGCTACCTTTTTAATTCTGTGTTGTGATCGCTCAACAGTTATGCTCTGAAAATGAGTTAATGTCAAGAGGGCATTTTTTTAAGTCTCATATGACACATTTTTGATTACAACTTGCATTGTCTTAAACTGTAAGTGGTACATATTTTAGCTTGGTCTTATACCCACTTACATAAGTATTCTCAATTGGGATATTTCTCATAAAGAAGAAAAATCTATGTGCACGAATGGAAACATTTACTTATCATTTAATTAATGACATATTTGTGCAAAAATAATCATTTTTTAAAATTCAATTATACTGGTACCTGTGCAGTAAGAATTCAGTCTTTTTGTATGTTATTTTATTCTCTACTGCTGTTACTAAGTCTGACAGCCCATTTGACATTAAATTCCTACAGAAGTACCTCCACTTCAAAACTACTTGAGTTTTTCAAGTTTGAAGTCTGGCGCTCCAGCCTCTTCAGACCTTTCGTTTGGTGTTCTTGACTTAATTCTCTCAACCTTTCTTTTTATTTTTCTGAGACCCTGCAGTCTCATGTCCTTTTAGTGGGATTGGCTGGGTGTTTTCCTGAGCTTCAAAGGTTTAATTGGCAGACCCTTTCAACTTATGAGGACATAGGATTTATCATTCAAAACTTTACCTAGACTCTTCAATTAGATATAAAGGAAAAGCGTGTCATTATTTTCAGACAGTAGCCTGTAGCTTGCTTTTTAGATGAAGGGTGTAAATGAACATGGATAGTGAATACTAGTTGGAATCTAAACTTTATTGTGCCATCTTGTATCATTGTTTTAAGCTGATTGAATGTGATTATCATTATCTCACTTATTATGAGCTGTATCTGTGGTTTTAAATCCATACCTGGTTACAATTAATAAACCGAGGGAAGAAGAGTTTTAAGTCTTTTGGTTCATATTACATAAACATTAACGTCAAATGTATTTACTTGTAAAAACATTTGACCATATATCACAAAGCATATGACCAAATATACTTTTGGAAAGGGGAAAAAAAAATCCAAGTAAATTGTATTAAACATTGCCATCAGTCAGACTCAATAGTTTCAATGGGGATGCACCAGTTCATAAGAATGTAGTCCAACTTTTCATTTGGCAACACAATTATCACAAAGCTTTTTATCCACCAAGCAAAAAGATCCACATTTGGTGGTACATGTCTCAATCAGGGGGGATTCCAGCATATTTCCAAATGAGATGGCACAGGGGGTCTCTTTGGAAATACCTACTGCATTAAAAACAGTCTTGTGCAGTGCCCTAATACAGGTGGGATTACTTAACAAGTGCCACTGCTCAGGAAGACCTCCAAATTAAGGGGCTGCCAGTGCCATCCCCTGCCCTCCACCTTTCACCAGTGGAGTGTGTGAATATTGACCGGCAGCGACACTGAGCTCAATACGAGTCAATGAGCAGGTGTGTTGAGGCTAATCCATTTTTAATGGAACATTCAGCAGGAAGTGGGGTCTCGAAAGGACCCCTCTTAACAACGCTAAATATAGCATCAAAGAGTGGGGAGCTCTTGTATATTTAATGGCCCAACTGGAAAAGAGATCTGCCATATATTCGCCATGCATCATGCTCCTGTGACTTTTCATGTCTGTCTGTTGTCGTGTTGTTGTGCAATGCATTTCACGAATTGCTCGTGAACTCATTTCACATCCAAGATGAGAGTGACAGCAATGTTCTTCTGATGTTATTTCAGTCTCCTGTTGATAGATGTAGGTTTTTGTTGACAGTTATGTGAAATATTAATCATTTGGGGAAATTTTAGAAACACAGAAAGGCATTTGATTGATTTGATAGCTGGGTGTAACTATAAGCGCTGCCTCCGCATTCTGTTGTCATCTTGAAGATTGACACTTTGAAGGAAAAAATGCATCCAATAAATGATTTGTTCATTTAAGCACCCCAGAGCCCTTTTTTCCCTCCCATTTTTTTTTTCAAAATTCCATCAAAGCCAAAATAGCTCAACATAACTCCACAGAAAAGCTGTACAGCATAAGCATACACTTGCACTGTAATGTTTTATTAAAGATCAGCATTTCCAGTGAATAAACTCACTCCCAGGATCTGATGTAACAGACCTTTTCTGCCAGCGTAGGGAAACACACAGCTATGACAAATCTAGTCTGCAAGTTAGAAAATGTCCACCTATGGACATGCTGTTATTTGTGTTGTTTCTTTAATTTGAAATGTAACAACTTTAGACCTTTCTTCTCTGGTAAAATTTACTTTTAATTTGGTTTCACAAGTCTAGGAGTGGAACAATTTCAGGAAGCAGGATTAAAACTTGAGCTTTTTTGTTAAGTACTCTTCCTTCTTGTACTGGCCTTTCTTCTGGTTGTTTTGGTAAATTAAATGTCATTTTTATAGAATGTAAATTTAATAAAATAATCAAACATTACTAATTCAATCAAGACGTTGAAATCAAAGGTAGGGATGTACCAATGAAGCCTCATGAACCATTGTCTTTATTAGCTAAGCCCTCTAGACAGTGGTCTTGGTTTAAATAAAAAGGCTAAAGCATTGGTAGTTGATTGTGCTTTCAGCTGTTGTTAAACAGAGAGTGCCATCTAGTGGTCTCAGAAAAAAAAAGAAAATAGTTCATGAGTCTTCATTAGCATATCATTCAATTTAACCATTCATTTTAAAGAATGCAAACTCTGAAACCCAAGCAACAAATAGATGTGAATTCCATGTTTTGCTGTAGAAAAATAGATGCAACAACCAACATACTTTTCTTCCCGAAGAATTCTTCCAGAGAATTTTTAAATGCAAATGACCAAATCTGCAGTTTGACACCCGGAGGCAAACCCAGCCAGACTCCCACTCAGAATCAGGATAATGTTACTGCTGAGATGAGTACTGTGTGTGCGTGTGTGTGTGTGTGTGTGTGTGTGTGTGTGTGT
>JAOWBC010000383.1:21520280-21534826 GCA_028566105.1 Hypoplectrus providencianus | reverse complement strand
TGCTCAAGTTGCAGCCTTTTTTCTCTTACCCTGTCTTTCCTTTGTGTAACTCTACTCAGTAAATAACAAACATACTAAGGGCCATTAGAATAAACACCTGCAACACAATCACAATGCATCACTACTTGTTTTTGCCCTTTTAAATCATTATCTATATCTGCCTACAGTACAATATATTGTAATGAATTCTTCCAAATACACATATTTTAACGCTCACATCCTTGTTCTTCAGTAGCGTTAGAGATGATGCTAGCCAGAGACACTTTACCAGATGGGCTCATTGTTATTATCCACCTCCTCCTGCCAGCAATCAATCACTTTAATGAATCCCAAAGCTTTTCCAATCATGTCTAGAGAATGACACGCTATTTAACATCCTATTTTGTAACTGGTGAAGGAAAGCGCATGAGGACACTCTTTGTTAAATGTTGGAAGAACCATGAACATGGATTTTCTTCCCTCCAAAACCCTTTAAACCAACTGACACTAACTAATTTACTTCCAGCACAACCTAATAGAACTAAAAGCAGGAAATGCCATGCAGACAAGTCATTACAAAGGCCTAATCCTTTATAGTTAATTAACTATAGTTTTTTTTTCTCTCTGTATCAGACAAGGGGAAATTTACAATACAAAGTAACAATCCTTCTCACTTCCCTATCCACCTGCTTGATTTGAAAAGAATTTTAAAGCTGGTGTGGGCCAAAGAACATGCACATGGGCTAAATCCAGTGTTCACTTGTACTGAAATATTTACATGGTGAAGGAACATTAAATTGATTTTAGTGTTCAGAAATTTATAGCACATTCCCTTGCAGCAGTTTTCCCCTCATAAGAAATGCAGCTCAAGCATTTTACAAATAAATGAACAGTGTGCGTGGGTGTCGGGTGTTCCTGTGTGGGAGATTTTGCACTATGGAGCATATGCCTTTGAACGTTGTGTATTCATGTCTATATTTTCCACTGGTGAAAATCCCACAGATTTGACTCACATGAATGGGCCTGCTGCAGACAGATTTGGATGCTGCTTACTGATGCATGGTAGAAAGGACTGTGTACAACTCTATCTTAGATATGAAGGGACACAGAAAGCCTGTGTGGCTATTAGAGGAGTCAAACTACAGATGTTCACATTCTAATTTTATTTTTAATCCACCATGTCACGCCAAAGCTGTTCAGCAGCTTTACTGGTACTGGGGAAAATACTGAAAAACATCAGCGCATTGTTCATTCTCTTTGGCACTTTTGTATTGAAGGGTGTGCTGGACATGGCAGCCTCTAGGGCCCAAATTGGACAGCTAACATCAGCAGATACCCTGACATATCCACAGTTTTATGCTCTTCCAGTATAATGCTTATCCAGTAAATTGTGAGACCAGCTAAAGTTGACCGAGCCCAACAATTCATATAAAAATAGATAGCTGTAGCACAATAAAATTATTTTATAATGTATACCAATTACTGTTAGTATTGTAATTATGTTTCAGTAAACTCACAAGTGCTATTTCATTTAGTTAGGTCAAATTGAAGTACCTGACCACTACTCAATTTATTTTCTATTATGACCTGTTATATACAGCTTCAGATAAATTACAAATGATTCCAGGTATATTTTAAGTCAGTCGGTCAGATGAAATGTAAATGTCCATCATCCAATTATTCAATACTGGTTTGGGAAAAATGTGATGCAGACCACACATAATCAGAAAACAATAGATGGTTATATTATGGGCATCAATATGCTGAAAAGATTGATTTATTCTTTCTAGTTTCAACCTTTGTAGTTTGATTTTGTTTTTGAATCAAAGTGTTTCACAAGACTTTGGTTTAACGAATTGAGAGATTTCTAAGAACCATATTTCCTGACATGCAAATACAACAGTTTTCCAGACAATGTCATTTTTGATGTGCATGGTATTTTTAAGTCAGTGAAAACATAATTCTTATCAAGTCTCTCTCTTTTCTTCTAGGCCATGGAACCAAAGGGGTGTTTGAGCTGCTAGCAGGCTGGAGGAGAACAAGGGAAAACCTCCCCTTTAAGGAGCGTGTGGCGGACGCATTTGCCGATGTGATGGTGTGCTACACCATGACCAGCTCACTCTACATCATCACCTTTGGCATGGGAGCTAGCCCTTTTACCAACATCGAGTCGGTGAAAATTTTCTGCCAGAGCATGTGTGTTGCCATCCTGGTTAACTACTTCTACGTTTTCTCTTTCTATGGCTCCTGCCTGGTGTTTGCCGGACAGCTGGAGCAGAATCGCTACCACAGTGTTTTCTGTTGTAAAATCCCCTCAGTGGAGTACCTTGACCGCCAGCCCACGTGGTTTAAAACCATGATGAGTGACGGCCATGACTTGTCCACACACCATGACAGTGTCCCCTACCAGAATCACTTCATCCAGCACTTCCTCCGTGAGCACTACACAGAATGGATTACCAACACCTATGTCAAACCCTTTGTGGTCATTCTATATCTCATCTACGCCTCTTTCTCATTCATGGGATGTTTACAAATCAGTGACGGATCAAATATTGTGAACCTGCTGGCTAGTAACTCTCCAAGTGTTTCGTATGCACTGACCCAGCAGAAATACTTCAGTAACTACAGTCCTGTGATTGGGTTTTATATTTACGAACCCATTGAGTACTGGAACTCCACGGTGCAAGAGCACCTGAAGACTCTGAGTCATGGCTTCAACAAGATCTCTTGGATGGACAACTTTTTCCACTACCTTCGAGTGGTGAATGTGAGTGCATCAACCAAGAGCGACTTCATCTCCATACTCAAGGGCTCCTTCCTGCGCAGTCCAGAGTACCAGCACTTCACTGAGGACATCATATTCTCCAGGAACCGGGAGACCGATGAGTACGACATTATCGCTTCGCGGATGTACTTGGTGGCACGGACGACAGAGAAGAAGCGAGAAGAGGTGGTGGAGCTTCTAGAAAAGCTTCGTCCATTGATGCTGATCAACAGCATCAAGTTCATTGCCTTCAATCCTACGTTTGTGTTTATGGACCGCTACAGCTCTTCTGTCATTTCGCCAATCCTGACCTCAGGCTTCAGCGTACTCACAATCCTCATCCTCACTTTCTTCCTAGTCATCAACCCATTGGGAAACTTCTGGCTCATCCTCACGGTAACGTCTGTGGAGCTGGGCGTTTTGGGTTTGATGACCCTCTGGAACGTTGGCATGGACAGCATCTCAATCCTGTGCCTTATTTATACCCTCAACTTCGCCATGGATCACTGTGCACCACACCTGTACACTTTTGTGCTAGCCACCGAGCACACCAGGACGCAGTGCATCAAGTTGGCACTGGAGGAGCACGGGGCGGCCATCCTGCAGAACACATCCTGCTTTGTGATTGGGATAATGCCCCTGGTGTTTGTGCCTTCCAATCTGACCTACACACTGTTCAAGTGCTCCCTCCTCACCGCGGGCTGCACCGTGCTGCACTGCTTTGTCATCCTGCCCGTCTTCCTGACCTTCTTCCCGCCGTCCAAAAAGAGACACAAGAAAAAGAAACGGGCCAAGCGTAAAGAGCGGGAGAGAGAGAGGGAGCGGGAGAGGGAGAGGGAAAGAGAAAGGGAAGAGATAGAGTGCATCGAAGTCAGGGAGAATCCTGATCATGTGACCAATGTCTGAGTAGTTTGTAATTTTAGAAATGAGTATCAGTGGTTATCCGTCAGTTACTGGTGGATTAAAAGTATTCTCCGATGACGAGGCGCCTCTTGAGGTGCAGGGGAGTCTGAGATGTCCCCTGAGGAGTGGGAATCGGTCACTCCCAACCAATAGCAGCTAAGCTGGCCAGAGTAGAGCGCAGCCCCACTGGTCAGTCATCCAGTCCTTCAGTCTGGACAGTGTATCTCATTTGCACAAACTGCAACATGCTCATGGTTCCAAAGCTCTTTCCCAACTATTTGGTAAATACAAACAAGATAGTTCCCACAAATTATGCTTGCAAGTAAATCTGTAAGTAAATTCTAAACTACCAGTATTTTAGTCTATTTAAATATTAGCAATTCTATGTTATTCTCCTGCAGCCCTTATCTCAAAAGACCTGAATGGGGAACATAGCAGTCTGTAAAGCCAAGGACACTCAGACAAGATGGTGAAAAAGGTTTGTGTGATCATGCTAGTGTACAGATTAAACTGTGCAGGAGATGACTGTGCACGCACCTTACTGCTCCCACCTTGTTAGCGACAAAAAGAAAGAAAACCAAATTCTGAGGAAAGAGAAACTGTGGAAAGCACACCGCATGCTTTTCTGTCACATTAGAAATAGCTGAACAGCTGAACTGGGCAGATGGCATACACTGTGTCCATTATGAAGAATTATCTTGCACATTGCATCGTGTGAATAGAAATGTTGAGGTTTATATTAGCAGGAGACCAATATTCTGCTTTATTCTAGAGGTCACATAAGGTTGTAGGCAATGGCAAAAGGAACTGCAGTGGGCTGCAGCGTGTGAAGAGGAAGTGCTAAGTGACTGTCGTGCAGCAGTATTTGAAAAGGCAGCAAGCCTAAGTATGACTTAAGTAAATCCTAAACTGCTTTTGCACCAGACCAGTATAACCAAAAGTGAAGAGTGATTCCAAGGCTTCAATTATTGATCTTTATAGCAGGTTGATGACAATGGAAAGTTTCTGTGAGAGTATGAATGTCTCTGTTGACCACCTACAAAAGCTCACTGGCATGGCACTGGTAATAGAAAGGTCTGAATGTGATTCAAAACTAGCAGTGGTGCCAAATAGTGTACAGATTTTTTTTTCTTTTTGACAGAGTTCTGTAACTACAAAAAAGTCTCAGTAAGTTTGAACTCTCACATAAATTAACCATAAACCATGAATTATTCAAGCTCATTTAAAGGTTCAGTGTGTGGTATTTAGTGGCTTCTAGTGGTGAAGTTGCAGATTGCAACTAACTGAAAACCCCTCCCATCGACCCTCAATTTCAAGCATGTAGCAGAACCCACAGTGGCCTTCAGGTAACGCAACATGTGAAGGGCCCTTTCTAGAGCCAATGTTTGGTTTGCTGATCTGGGCTGCTGTATAAAAACCGTGGTGAAACGTGGTGACTGTGAAAAAGAACCTTCTCCGTAGATATGACAGGCTCATTATGAGCGACCAACACAACAATTTTTAGTTTCTGGTGATTATACACTAATACACTAACGAAAACATAATTGTGCATATTATGTTAAATTACTGCCAATTGAATGTACTAAATCCTAAACACTGGACCTTTAAATGATCACTATTTAATGTTTGTAAAGAAGACTTTAATTTAAGCAATGTACAAGTACAATGTCTCGTAGTATGAAAAAGCGATTGGGTACCGAAGTTAAACTACAACCTCTGGGTTTTGTTCTAGAAGTAATAAATATCACTCAAAATCATTAATTTGTATGAAAACAAACCACTTTAAATTCAGCCATCCGACATGACATTTGTATGTCTTAAACCCCATCTGTCTAAATCGATATGTTTTTTTTAAATTTAATTGTTATTATTATTATTATTTTTTTTTTTAAAGCATAATACATTTTTTATTTAAAACTTGTGTTTTTGAAAGGCTTGAAAGGTGCACTAATCCATTTTTTTATGTTGAAATTTCATCAAAAGATATGGGTTGGTCAACGTTTGGCTCCAAATGAATAATTAATGAAAAAAATTTTGGTTCTGCTTATCGTTTCCTAAACAATCCAACATTAGCCGACTTTTTGGACCAGATGACACTGCACATTTTGTTTTGTTTAGGGACTATGGGAAAATCAATAAGGGTTGCTAGTGCGAGAGTCAGCTGTGCTCCATGCACCACAGGTTTTCTTGTCGGCTCCAATTGCTGACACAGCAGTTTGCTGTCAGTAGAGGCTGTCGCTGTCTCTCCTGCTCGCACACCCAGGGGCTCTACCACAGCCTCGCTGTGCACACAGTAAACACACCAGTGACACTTAGAATGCAGTGTCTGGAAAATTATTTGTATGAAATTTGATCTTTTAAACTTTTTTTTAGGCAGTGGCCAATCAGGAAACTGGCAAATTACATTTTTTGGCCAAACGTAGGTTTGACGCTGTGTCATTTTGGCAGGTTTCAGTGTTGTTGTTACAATACAGTGTATGCCATTTATTTTCCAACCCTAAAATGAATGAAGGAAATCAGTTTTGAATATGAATATAGCATCAGTGAATAAATAGATTTCTGTGAAAGTTTCAGAAAAAAAGTATTTTAATGTGAAATATGCATGTGACCTCTTTCAACCCTGTCCCTCAAACAATCAAAATCAAGAATCTTTAAGACCAACAACCGATAAGCAGAACCAGAGTCAGAATTGTTAAAATCCAAACCATACCGAGCCCTACAAAGGCCAATTTCACAGAGAATTAACACCAAACTGTACAGGTCATCTCAGCTCTGCAGGACATTTTAGCATAGGTTACCTACCTTCCCAGCACCAAACAGCAGACAGGCAAAGCAGGTGTGTATATTGGAGCATTGAGCGCTTAAAGGGACACATATTTACCACTAGTCAGTGGAGGGGAGACCAAAGCAGAGCTTGATGAAGAGTGAATACAGGACTTACATTGGTCAGACCATCAAAAACACCACACAGAATCATTGTAAATGTTGCTCTGTATCTGCTGTTTTCTAAATAGGCATTTGCTTGCTCATACATGCTTTTAAAGTGATAATTTGTTAAGATGTGTATTTTCAGCATGTTCCAATGCCCCCAACATGACCAAAAATATGCCGCTTTATTTATGAGCACCATTCCCCCAACCCTAGGATCATGGTGGGCTAAAATCAAAAGCATGTCAGAATGGATATGAAAGACACAACCTTAGGCTATAACAGTTTATGTATATCACATGCAAGGCTGGACGGGTTAGAGATTTATCAGTTCAGTTCAATCATCAAAGGTTCATATGCCAATAGGAAATACTGAATAAGACTCTCATTGGTCTGAAAACTGGAAAGTAAGCCCCAGGAAAGAATTAATGCCCCACTAATAAGAGATTCCATTGGACTTTGATAGCTGAACAGCATCTAGCCTTGATGTAATGTCAAGACTTAGTTCTCAAATGGAAACATTTCAGGTGTGCAGCCACCACTCCCAGCTATAGGGCTGGTGGGTGGGTCTGTTCCTGTAGCAAATATGTACATTTGTTCTAATATTAATATAACATTGGATCAAAAAGTAGAGTTCAACACTACAAATACCTGTCTTTAATATTCAGCCTCAGTCTTAAATGGCTGCCTTCTCCCCAGAAGGCAAACAGTATTATCTATGTTTCCCAAAGCCTGATAGGAATCTCTGTTGCAGTCCCTAAACAAACACACTCAAGGTCAGCGGCTCTGGCAGATACCAATCTCAATCTGACCTCTCTAAGCTGGTGGCATGTGATAGAGGTGGCCCATATGTGAGTAGATGTGGCTGATTGTAGACCAGTCAATACCTTCTTAGGGGATTGGCTGGTTCTTAAGGGGCTGTCCTTGAAGAGACACTGCTGTCTTGTTCTTTGTGGTGCCAATGAAAAAGTGAAGGCCCTCACAGAGGACAGCTAAGGCAGCTGGGGTAGATTAGACTGTTTATGTTGGCCCACCCAATTGCCAGTTGGTTATATTGTTAAAAAAGAAGTGAAAGCGTTTGTAACAATTAAAAAAAAATGCTATTATTCCATGTATAAATAATAATTAGTGAACAAATGGGAAAAATGGAATTGAACATTTCCTGGTTTTGTGGAAAAGAAAAGTAATCTTAAGAGGTAAAAGGTCAACGGAAAAACCCTTATAACTTTCATCAACCAAACATTGCTCTACTTACAATAGAGTAAGGAGTTCTTGGCTAGCTACTTCCTGCAGCAGCTGCAGTGAGCATTACATATTGTAAAAGCCATGTCATGTATGTATAGCAAGAAGGCATGAAATGTTTGAAACACAGGAAAGAAATGCAAATCTTAAATAATTTAATTCCCAAAATGAACTGTGTTTGCATGGCACTGTATTGTATGTATGCATGCATTTATTTTTCTGTATGAAGTCTGCGTATTTTTTCTTCTTTTTGCTGCGCTGTAGTGACTTATGTTTGTTGTTTCAATGCATATTCTGTAACACCACGTGCTGCAAAAGAACAAAAGTTAGTCATATCTGTTTCAAAACAAAAGCCAGAGGATATTTCATGTGTAATATAACTGTAAATTACTATTTTCTATATTTTCTAAGAAAAAAATACTATAGAAAGATTTTTAATGACAGAATTTTCTTAAATAAAAAAGAATAAAAAGGGAAAAAGTTGAACACAGTAGGCCAGTAATAAACAGTGGAATGTTACCAGTATACTAGATCTTATTCCTTGCACACTGCAGTGTCAATGTTTGTTGATGACTCACATTTTTATATGGGAAACTGTGGCAAACCATGTTCTTGTTTGTTTGTGTGTCTTGACTCCTTTGTATTCTCTACTTGGCCTCCATATTTAAGAGAATAGTTAATTTCTCAACAGCCCTTTCGAAACAGTTTATCAGGTCTTATAATGATAACATTGACCAAAATATAGGTTAGAAATTACAGCATATATCTGAAAAACAAATATAACAGTTTGCTTTATGGCAGTTCAGGCTTAGCAGCAACTATTTCAATATTTAGCAGTACTGTTAGCTCTTCTGGATCACAATTCATAAATATTCTTGGTATCATAGAAAGCCTGTCATTGCTGCCTAGAAAGCTATTGCTGTTATATAACATATTCACCAATTTTCAGCTGTCTTACAGTTAGCATCATTACAGATGTTGAATGTTGTCTGAATAGGTTCCTGTCCTATTTTAATAGCATGATTAGCATTTAATAGAACATATTCGTCTAAGGCAACACACTAAGTTGTACCAATGGATCATTGAAACAGCATGCAATATCTAATATCTATGGCAGATCTTTATATTGTTGTTGGTCTTCTTTTGACAAAAAAAAACCTGCTTAAAGTAAAGCTTGGTATAATACAAAATTGTTGCCATTGTCAACAAATTCCCTGAAAGACCAAAACCAACAATGTCTTAGAATGTCCCAGGCTTCCTTCATGGTACCATGGCACAAAGATATGGCTTTGATACACAAATGAGTATCTTAGTGGTTATTGGTATTTTCATTGAATTCTCTATTAGTTAATAGTGACTCAACAAAAACATTACCAGCCTTAGATTTACCTGGTGTGCTTTACAACTAAATATGTTGAGGTTACATACTCATGAAGGTATTATGCTGTCTGTTCTAAAAAGCTAAGATTTTTTTTTTTCTTTACATACTCGTGCAGTGCTCGTTAAAGACATGTCTGTTTTACTCGTCTCCGTTTTGTTGCTGCTGGCAGCCGTCTCGAGAACAGCTCATTCCAACAACTCCACGCTCAACTGCGCTTCCTCGGGTCATGAGCAATACACTTTCCTTGAAGTTGCAGTATGCCATGTACGCCTCATTTGGTTGCAAAAGCTCACATGAAGTTCTTTATGGCCATAATAAAGTTAAAGCTCAGCTATTTCCTTTCAGCTTTCACAGGATGCTACAATGCAATGCTTTTCGTCGCTCTTTATTCAAGGCGACCTGCATGCCATTCGGTGGCGTAACAGTTAACAGGGATCCCCTCTCCATACACTACACAGCATGTACTTCAGGCAGTAATAATGTACTATATAATTAATGACTATAACTCATAGATCTTAAGAGTTGTTCTCAACATTTCACTTAGGTCCTCAGCAATACACCCACCAAGTGTGAAGTTAATTGTATGAACCGCTGTCGAGGAAATTGAAGAACAGACCTACTGTAAATACTGACATACAGGGACTGCTTCTGTGTACAATTTTAGTTTGACTCATATATATTTGTAGTAAATAAAATGGAGTCACATTTATCTACATGATTTATCATCATGTAAAACTACTATTCACCCACGAATGCAACATTTCTTTTCAAAAACCAATAATGGCAACCATACCTCTTGAAGTTTTGCACATTTACAATTTTACCATGTGCAATGTTACAACTGCAACTTTTAATTGATCCATTTTGTAAGCTCCTGCCATATGGTGTGATACAGTCCCTTTTTTCTTCTATGGGGACAGCATAACTAATTTCTGACATTGTGACATTACAATGTAAATTATCTTAAGTACAGATGGGCATCAATGGGATGTTTGCTGAGGTTGTCTTCGAATTTATTTTTTTTCAGTGAACTAATGAGTACAGTTCATCATCAAAAGCAAAAACAGAATTAACATTCAAATAAATATGCTAGAATCTTTTGTGGTATTTTGAAAGTTAGTGTAAAGACAGTTAGACGGGCGTCCTGTCCTTTGACCATGCACCAGCATATATTTAGTGTACAACAAGGGACAGCACAATATTTCCACAATACAGGGCAATAAAATTATGCAATCACCACTGCGCTTGCTGAATAATCTGCAATCACAGCCTCAGAGGACAAATTACTGTTTTATTGCAACTCATCTATCTTGTATGTCAACTAACTAAATAAAAAAAAAAATAAAGGCTCATGTTGTCCCAATCCATCAAACCAGTTATTTAATGACATCTATTTCAACATTTTTCATAAAGTTCCAAGAAAGAAAAACTACCATGCTCAAAATGAAGTTGGGTCATTTTAGTAACATCAGTCCCATTACATCTCAATTCCAGTTAGTGAAACAGACAATGTTCTATCTATCTATTATATAATGAATTATTCATTTGAAAATACATATGGCAATACCTTTAGGTTTGTGTTGCTGTCTAAAAGTTATTTTTGTGTCTGTTTTGTGTCCTTGCCCATGTAATTCTGTCTAAAGCCAGACTGGAGTGTTAAAAACCTGACTGATTTACTTTAGATGTCCATTTTCATAAGTGAATATCATGCTAACTACGAACATAAGCCTTAAGTTGATGTAGCTTGTTTATCATTTCTTGGAAACCTCTGTTTCTTCAGCTTGTCCCTTCCATTGGCTATGTTAATTCTGTTCAGAAATCACTTAAGTTTTCATGAATAAGTGTAACTTTAGTGGGGAATCAATTTAGCCAGACTTTCGGCCTTAAAATGAGTAATATAGGTGAATTACATCAAATTCCAATCTAAGGGTGTACATTCTTTAAAGCAAGAGGTCTTTGTAGGCTAAACAGCGGCCACTATGTCGCCAAGTGGTCACTATGGCATAAAGGTTAATGCTGAAATGAACTGAGTAATGTTAGTTATAAGGTAATATTTTAATGTAACCAAAGTTAAAAGGTAAAACGTCCCTGAGTGACTGAGTGAGTACCTTATGGGTAATAGAGTCTGTCCACATGTGCTAGTTATAATGTCATTACATCCACGGAGGAAGATATGTTTCCTATTTGGTTAGCTTGCTGTTTTGTCTGTTTCGTGGCAGGATTACGGAAAGACTTCTGGCCCAATTTCCATGAAAGATGGTGACCTATTCTCATGAAGGGGCTCATTTAATCTATTATAAAATTGTTCATTGGCACAGGTTGGCATGTGTTGACTGCTGTTCAACACTCTGCCACAATCATTGCATTGCAAATTAGAGTTCTGCACCAAAACTACAATGCTTAGGTAAGGGGAAAAGAATGAGACCCAGCTTTGGGACATAACTTATAACATAACCATCTTCCAATGGATCATGAACACAGGTTGACCCCATTGACATTGACCTATGTGGCATTAAACATTACATTGCTTCTTCACCGGGCAATTTTTTTGTTGCATAACTGAAAATACTAGGGCTGTGATTTTGTTGGAAATGAAGTCAGTCTAAATGTGATGGAGGGGTGTAGCAAGGTCCAAGGAAGATTCAATTGCAAAGAACATCTGAATTACAGGACAGTTTTTTGTTAGTTTGTTTTTTGGCAGAGTTCTAATCTGACTCATTCTACCTGACTGAAATGGTGCATCAAAGTGGGTGGTATTGTTTTTTTTTTCAAGTGCTCCATATATCTTTTATTCATATGGCTGACATCGTCTTACTTCTGATTTCCAATATTTTTTCTGACATTGTGACTGAGGTATCAGTGTGAAGTATATTTCTAAAGAACCAGGTGCAGTAAAAAATACACTGTGATGAGATGACAATGGTGTAAAATGTTGGTTGTTTGTGTCTCGTGAGAATAGGTGAGGGATAGTTTAGTAAATTGGAGAATACCTTCTTGTTTGATATTGTTACAATACTGTGAAATTAAGGCTTCTAAATGCTGTTAATTCTTAATGCCTTTCTTCTAAGTGTTCATGTGCGGCAGTCACAATTTGTATGTAGAATGAATGTTGTTGAAACAGAGAAGAGCATGCAAGTTTGTGCCCACAAACTGTTTCACATGTCTGGATTTCCCTAAAGAATGACTCCTAATCCCCTTCTGAACACCTCTAAACTTAACATTCCCTGTGCTATGTAAATGCTAATGCCACTCAGTTGTCAGATGCATGGCTTTGTATCATACAAAACTCTTGCACAACGTTACCAAGGTATACTCTTCAAAGACCTGGACTGTTCTGGTGTGGTGTCTGTTTTGCTTGTTTCCTGGTTGCCTTCTTAGGTGTTGGCAGAGCTTGAACTCTGTTTTGCTAATCTATGCTTCTTACCAAGCAGCAGGAAGATTTAACCTCATTTGACTGAAGTGACACAGAGAGAAATTCATGGGGGAAAGGAGTGAGAGGCAATGTAGGCAAGGATAAAGAAGTGTTAGAAGGAGGGAGAGATAAAGGATGCTGGTAAAACAGGAGGTAAGTCCTCATTTGAATATGAGAGGATGCCAGCAGTAGGGATGACTGTAAGTTTTCCGGTATGAATTGAGTGTGGCTGTTAGAAATGTTCATGATGAGTCCTTTGCTGATTTTATGAGTCTTACCAGCTTATGGCATGTAGAACATTGCGGTCTGTCCTGACATATGGAGAGGAAAGCTGCTCTTTCTTGAAAGGGCAGATTTTTCCACTACTGTTAAAGACAATGAAGGTTTCATTGATTTTCAAGAACATTTAATAACATCAAAATAATTAGATCTTACAGCACGTTTAAAAGAAAGGGGTGCTCCAGCATTTGGGCATTGCACTTCAGTTCAGGTGGAGACTTCTGAGACAGATTCTTCTCAGAAGAACATAGCCAAGGCCAAGATAGCCTGACCTTTGCTCCCTATTATACAAGAAGGATTTACCCAAGAGGGCGATCTGGGCCAGAATTATGTTGTGGGCCACCACCAGGGCCTGGTTGGGTCAGAGTCTGGTCTTGAGGACAGTATTTAGGTCTGTCTTGGTCATGGGCTATGTGTGACAGGGGTAGACCAACAGGCCTGCAAGGTTTATGTATTGTTTCTGTCAAATAAGTCAGGGGCTGACAGAATGGATTTTAGCCTCCTACTGAAGGATAATGTGAATAAGTGTTGGCTATATTAAGATTATTTTCAACCACCTTTGAGACTTCTGAAACAGTGAATACTGTGCAGTGACTTGAGGCGAAGGTCTGTCTATGAAAAACCAAATTCGGCTATCCCCAGTTGCTAATACAGCCTTGCCGATTGGGGTAAAATGCTTGACAGTACGTCCCATAATACCACTTTGCATCTTTAATTTGGCCTTCAATCTCTAAAAGTCCACATCTTCCCAGCACCACACTTGTTTGATGAAGGCCCTCAGTTGGAATTTGTAATATCAGATAACATCATCAGGGCTTTGTTGTTGTTTTTATTGGCTCCAGAGCCAAAAAAACTTTTATACATCTGTTTTTACTGAGTGAGTAGTACTCTCCATTAAATATACACTGAACTCAATGTGTAAAATTGCTGGAGTGCCCCATTTAACAAGTAAATTTCAGATTTTTTTCCTATCAAGTGTCGGTCTTGAGCAGAGAGGAATTAGCATTCTTTGTAAATACCAGTATAGTTAAAGAAATTGCCAGTCCAGTTTGCCAAAATGGATGTTAAATTTGTGCAAATGTCTTAAAGGCAGTAGAGAAAGTAGACGGGCTAGTCAGTGTGAGTCTGGGCTTTGTACTGCACGACACTGAAAGTTTTACTGTACACAGCAACATCATCGTGGCTTTTCCTAATCCCCCCAACGTTTTACTTCCTGAGCTGACGGAGACTGGCAGCAGGAGTGGCTGCTGTCGTGTTGTGCTCCGGTGCAGCGTTATTGCGCCAAGCTGCCTTTTCTGGGGATATTTTTGGCTCCCACCTTGTCTTAATCCTGTCGTGATTCTCCAATGGATTATTCATGCTTCCTCCCTCCTCTCTTGCTTATCCCACCTTCTTCCCCTCTCACCCCACCTCCTCTTTTTCTCACTTCTCCCTCCTTCCCCATCCTCTCCTCCTGAGCGCCTTCCTTTAACACCAGTCTTCCCCGGTATATATTTGTCTCATCATTACTGCGAATGCATAGCCCCAGCCTTCAGGCGTGTGCTCCCATGCTCTGCACCAATCAGTTCTATAAAATGTATTCATTTATACGGTTACATAATATATCTGCAGTTCTCCCTTTACCCTCTAAATATATAAATAAATGTTAATAAATC
>JAOWBC010000383.1:21458692-21469975 GCA_028566105.1 Hypoplectrus providencianus | reverse complement strand
ACACACACACACACACACACACACATTAGGCACCCAGGCCAACACTCGTGTACACACACATGCAGGATGCCACCCGCACTGACAGTGTTGGCATATTACTGCAGTATGAAGGGCACAGGAGACACACACACACACGCACTGGGGATATTAAGGTTAATTAGATGAAAACTGTAATAGCAAAAAATCTCACTCAGCTGTAATTACTCAAACACATGAGCTATTAACCAAGATAGCAGTTAAGATGGGAAAACTCCCAACTGTGGAGAGCAGTCATTTCCAGAGACTGGAGCGTGAGATTTCTCCTGGTTCAGGGGATTTTATTTGGGTTGCCAAATAAACCTGTTGATTTTCTTCCATTGCGCAACATTAAGAAGCAACAGACCCAGCATTAACAAGGTGCAAGGAAGTATCCAACCGTACCAATCTATTGGCTTAAACAAAATTAAAGTGGAAATAGAGTTAGCATACTTTCACATCTCATACAATGTGAGACGTGAAATGAATTTGTGATTGTTGATTGTTGTGATTGAAGTATGTTTTAGGATGAGTGAGGTAATTCTTTGGCCTGAGTTGAGGTTAATTTTAGTTATTCACTTCTAGCATAGCATAGCATGCTATTCATGCTAATGAGCAATGGTTTTATGACTCCACTATGGGATAAGATGATTATATGGACATCACAAACATGGACTTCAAATTCTAAATCGCCTTTATAAGTTAACTACAAGACTATTTTAGCTATAATTAGCTTGTTATGCTAATAGCACATAGGGCAACCCTTAGCAAGTCATTGGAAACAACGTTGCTAGGTCCAACACGTTTCCAGTAGACTACCATTTAACTTGTTATGAAAAAAGATATAAGTATTTCATAAACCGTTCAACAATAAGAATTTTTATTGTAAACTTACTGAATGTTTCTATTGTTCTGATAGGCCTATTCATTTGTTATTAAGACAAAGTTGTGTTTTGTAGATAATGTCTGTTGTGACATGATTCCAGATGGTTTCTCGTTTGTGGGAAAAAGTTTGGGATTCACTGATGTACAGGATCAACCCTCCTCTGATCTCATGGTACATCCAGCCTTCACCCCTAACTCATGTATGACATTTAAAGTACATCTTCATGGTTGAGTCTGCTCCCAGACTGCATTAAAGCATACTTAATGTCAAATACACTCACAAACACGTGCAGTTAATCTCTCGGAATTACCTTTAACAGAATCATTGCCGTTTCTGGGAATTTTTTGTCCTTTCTGCAGAAAGTAATGGATGTGGTTTCATTTAATCATCTTATAGGGCTCTTTATGAAAGGGACTGAAAGGCGTCTAATAGGACCTGAGTCATAAACACCCAATTATGGGAGAAATTGCACTTGATTGTGCATCATTGTGGCAGGAAGGGATAATGACTACTGTGTGCTCTAGTTTCGGTGCATTCCCTTTGTAGAGAAGTAGAGAGCAAAAAAAGAGAGATTTATGACTGTCTGTGTTTGTCTGTCTCATGTAAATAATCTAATCATTGAAAACCAGACTCCAGTTACAGAAAAAAAAAAGATCTTAAGAGCATTTTCATGTTGTAACTATTTTCCAGCACAGTTCTTACATGAAACTGCTCAAAGCAAGTCCTAGAGAGACATTACTGTTTATGTGCTATATAGTCACATTATATTTGACAAAAGGCAAACATTTCAATAGCAAAATTCTTCAACATTTTGCACACTCTAATATAACAGATAAGAAGAAGAATATGTGATTTTCAATGATTGGGTGAATTACTGGGTAAAAGATATTACTCAGATGTGTGATTTCCTAATTAATTTTGGCTCCTAGAGTTTGGAAATGTAATCCAGGATGTTAAAATCCACCCAATCCCTCACACCGCATAGGCATGACAGTCCAGTCTCAGATGCTGAAGCTATGTCATGGCACCTAACTTTGTAATACCAATGCACAGGGAGCCCGAAAAAAAAACCTGAAATAAAATTCTAAACTGTAAAACAGCATCAAAAATTTTCACTGCTGTGACGGGGCATCCTTAAGCATATGTTTGACATGAATAATCCTTTAATTCTAATATAAGCCATCCGCATCAATATAAAACAAGGTATCAGATCTTACTACAGAGATCGGTGGAACATGGGTGAGAGGTATGGTGGATGGGACAGACAAACCCTGTATTTTGACCCAGAGAACTATGAATTCATGTTAAGTGTGAATGGGTCGAACTTTTTGAAGTGGTTTTATTATCTGCAGTTAACTTCCTATGAACACAGAAGTTTTGAAAAGCCATTATGCATGTAACTCACAGAAAGTGACTAAAATCACTTGTGACCAAATACCAGTTACACTTATGACATGTCCAGTATGGCTAACATTGATGTTTGATGAAATTACCTTTTTATCCATCTCATCGTGAAAAGAACAGAAACACAGGCTCCCCTGTAATGAATACAGTTTCCATTTTTTGTAATTCTGCCTCAGCTCAGATCAGACAAATAAATTTCCCCTTGGGGATTAATAAAGTAATTTGGATTTAGTTCAACTGACTTGATTGACAGCCTGCAGTTGTTTGTCACGGGCCATCTTCTAATTCTAATAAACTGGGCACTTTTTTTTTTTTTTTCGAAAACCAAGTAAAACTTTAGAGCCAGAATTCTCAACACTTGGCCAAGTAGTCATTTGTACTGAACAATGACTGCAGTAACGTTTTCTTTCTTTTTCTTTGTTTTGTTTCAGACCTCTAACAGTATTTGGCCATACTAGGATGACTGTCTAACCCAAGATCACACAATCCGCACCCATGGTATCCTGAAGGAAACTTCAGGATAATCCTTGACCTTATCACATCAACAGCAAATAGTATTTCTATTGATGTTTCTGTGGCAGTTTATTATTTCTTTGCCCTTTTAGCCTTTCTCTGACTTTTGAAGGACATGCACAGACAGACTTTACTTTTTTATTACACAGAAAAGAGAGAGAAATGCAAAAAAAAAAAAAAAAAAAAAAAAATCATAATCTTTCCCATTCTAATTCTTAGTTTTTCACTCCTCTCTGAGAATGACTACTAATGTCAACTGCAGTCTCCTGCAACCCAGCACACTCTGGCACTAAGTGAAATGAAACAGCATGGCGACTGTCAGACACTGCAGCTATTTAAACATGCATCCAATGCATGAACAAGGCATGAATTCATTAGATTACAGAAGCTGACCGTTGTCTTGATATATGTAATTTGTAAACAGAAAATAATATTAGCAAACTATAATTATTCCGAACATATGCTGTTACATTCTAATGCAAAATACCTCTTGTCACAAACACATTAGCAGTGCTTGATATTGGGTAGACAGTATGAATACAGATCAGTACTGTGGTGTTTGCACATATTCAAGGTCATTTTCTGTCTGCCTTGCAAACCCACTTCCTCAGAAGACGCCTCACAGCTCCCAGTCAGGAGGAAAACAAATAAGAGAGAAGAGAAAAAGAATCCCAGCTCTTTCTTCTGGTTTCAGCTCTCATGCAGAGGCAGAGATAAAAATAGAAACATCCATCAGACAGCTGACACTCAGTTGTTCCGATGGGAATACCATCAGTACAGTCAATGTTTTTTTTTTTTTCTACTGTGTCTTCAAATTTCAATGTTATGTTACTGTTATGTAACAGATGCACGGACATGCTTCCCGAAAGTTATTCACATTGACCTGGTGTGAAATGACTGAGGATATGCAGTACATTAGCTGAACCTAACCTTTTCAAAGTTCCATTCCATCATGCACATAAATTTATGTACCTCCTCACATTTAATTTATTTTTGTCAACTTAGTTCCTTTAACTATGGCTGTAGTTTCATCATTCTGCTGTGACTAAAGCATCCCTCCACAATGAGGAGGCAAGATACCTTTTATTTAAGTAATTTTTTGAACTATGTTACAAATGATACACCTGTAACAGAAAAATTCAACTGTATACTTTCTGAAGTCAAGTTTTTAATAACCCACGCTCTCATTTACTCCTACGGGCAATTCAAAGTCACCAGTTAAACCTTAGCTGCATGTCTTTGGACTGTGGGAGAGATACTTCCTCAATCTCAATCACCATGTCTCCCTCTCACCAAACAATTTCATTTTCTGCTATCTTATCCACAATCAATCCAGTAAGAAAAACAGGAAACTATTGCCAGACTTGATCTGCTTCTTATTAAGCTCTGATGAAAGCCCAAATTACAACTACTACCTAAAGAGCTGAGACATTTAGATCCAGAACAAGGCTGCGACTGTGCAGCACTGACCTTGGAGACTCCAGTCAAGGGCATTCATATGATACGAATCTCTGCAAAGTTAAAAGAAAGTAAGTAAACGGTGATGAAGGATTCTGTGTGTCCCCTGTGTTTTCTGTTTGTGTGTGTGTTCAGAGGAGGTTACAGTTTGAGGCTGATAATGGACCACCCCTGAGTGAGGTTGGACATATGAGCTGTTTACACAGTAGCACTCATTCTGCTCCATGCATGCACCAGGCTGCATCATGCCAATGGGCTTGAAAGAAGGAAAAGAATCAGATTTGTTAATGAAAAAATTAGCTCTATTATATCTGACTTTCATCTCCCATTCCCTTTTAATGTCAGTGCATTTCGATGTGAATGGCAGATTCAGAAAATTAAAAGAAGTGAGTGGTGCCGCTTCCTCCGCCTTCTCCAAGTCCTCTGTCCCATCAGTAACACCATTTGACTAAATGTGAGCAAATGCACAAACAACCTACTTAACAGAGGAGGAGTCCTGCAGCATATACACAAGTTGTGAACCTGCTAATGTATATGCCCTCTACTATCAAAATAACACACTTTAAATAGCAGTAAAGTACTGCCCCTCTGACTTTAGACCAGGTTGTGAGTGGTCAGTTTTGCAACCCATTGTCTGCTGTTTCAACATGGCAATGTGCCAACAATGCACCTGACAACACCTGCATTAGAGATCAACAAGCTCATAGTGGCACAAAGCGAGAGCGAGTACATCTGCTGCCTACACAACTTAGGCAAACACAAACTCATCTGCCCGCCCTGGCTTCACCTCAGCTGGTGATGTCATAGTATCAGTATATTCACTCTGGCCTCAAACAGTCAAAACAGAGAGCAGCAGGCATCATAACTACATCAGCATTGAATTATTGTCCCAAAGTGAACTGTTTCTTTAATGCAGCTTGACCACAGGGACTGGCTCCAGTGGGACACATGGACAGCTTTCCTCACAGATTAGATTTCAGTGGGAGAGATGCAGAGGACAGTTTGTACTCCAGCTTGGGCCAGTCCTGTTGATAGAGCTGAACATCGAAAAGATGTGAGCCCAGGAAAGGTCAAACATATTTATTCTTATGTTCTGTATCGCCCACACATCCATCCAGCCTACCTGGGGGTTGTCCTCCATGACGCAGCGGATCTTCTCCACCACGTCGATGCGGCGCTGTCGGTGCAGGGCGTTGATCAGCTTGGCCAGGTTGGCGTCGCTGTCCCGGATGGTCCAGTGCTGCAGCGCAGCGTACGCCCGCTCATGATCCGATGAGTAGCCATTGGAAAAGGCAGCTACCTCTCTCTCAGTGGCGTTGGCCAGCAACTGATAGATGTCTATCCACTGGGTGCCCACCTGGGCCGCTACCAGTTTCAGGATATCAATCCCTGAGCAGAGAAACATAAATGAAAGTTAGAAACCCAAAGCTTCTAGTTGGAAGAAGGCTTGTGATCAATTCTTTAACCGCTGTTTAATATAAAAAAGGAAAATGAAACTCATATGATTGCTAAATTTGCTCTAAATGGAAGGATTTAGGTCAGTAGCTGTAAGCTGTGCAAACTAACAGGATGCAGCAGCAAACAATTGCCTAATTTCTAACTAATGGAGCCCTCATGCTCTGCACCACACAATGCACCATTGTTCTCTTTCTGTCAAATACAATGAACTTCCATATGGTGTGCGTATGACAGTGTGTCTGGAATTTAATGATATGTATAAGCTGATTTGTTTGTTGTAGTTTTGGCACCAGTGCAATGGAATACAGAAACAAGAATCTGTACAACACAGAATTTGTCCAATGTTTTTGTATACACCATTATACAATGCATACACTATATTCGTGCATGCTTGGAATGACATGAGATATTATCGAAACCAAGAGAGCTAAACAGAGGAGCATTAAATCCTAATTTCTTGAGGAAAATCACAAGTACAAATTACTAAATTAGAAAAAGAACACAAATAAGTGCCAAAAAAAAAAATCCTGAAAATGTAATAAATTAAGTGTCTGACTGGAGGAGGACCCCAAGAGCCCCTGCTACAACTGTTCCTCCTGGGCATGCCACCACTGGCCTTATTCTACCACATTAATAGTGACCTTAGTTTTTTTATGACCATAATTGCATCATCCAACTCAAAATAAGTCTGGGATTGACAGATGTGATTTTGAGTTAAAAGATCAGATAACTATCAGATGAATTTTCCATTAGATACCTTTGAGACACTCCTGCCCCCCTCAGGATGAATTGTACTTGAACTCTGTTTATGACCAGATACCTGCAAGCTGTGAAATTAGCCATAGCTGAACTGTGTTCGCTTCGAATTAGGAAATGTAAGCATGTTGACATATCAAACTAAGGTTGAACATGGTAAACATCAGTTGCTGAACATTAGCATGTTAAAGTTATCAATGTGAGCATGTTTAATATAGTACAAGCAAAAGCTAGCAATGCTTTATGCAGCATTTCTAATGCATGATACAGCCTGGCTGGAGTCAACTGTTGTTTTATATCACATCTAGGTATGCTGAATCAGGTTGCTAAAGGTTGAGTTCAAACACTACAGACCAGTGATTGGTGAGAGAATCTCAACCTCAATTTTCATGTGCATTTACATCAGAGTGAAATAATTTCATGGCACTACACCACATCAACTAAGATCAGCTATGAAAATAACTTAGGAAAGTACTATAAGTACACATAAAGGACAATACAGTGAGACAAGTAGCACCAAGACAAGTAGCACCAAGCCAAGCAGCGCAAACTGAGCATTGAGGTAGTGTTGTTTAACGAGGTACAAAAAAGACAAAAATGTCTTCTCAATAAGGAAGTCCTCCACAGGAAATGCTATGTAGATGAGCAAGCCCATTCAATGCAGATACTGCCACATGATGATTTTCCTATCAGCTTGTCATGAGGCCTCTAGAACTCAAGGAGCTCAAAGAATCCACCCGGTGCAACAGATCCGTCTCTTGGCCATCACCTCAGTTTTCCACACGCACACGCTCAGGATTGCACACACTGGATGATGCAAGAGACAGCAGACCATAAGTCTTGGATCTCCCTGGATCAGCTGGGAACCTCTTCTATTTCAGCGTGTAGACATACACCTGCTGTGTGGTTGGAGGTGGGGAGTGATTCATCTCGAGAGCAGACAGCTGTTGAGCCACTGCTGCTCTGCTAAGGGAAGGATCTGATTCTCAAAGGCTTTTGTGATTCCACCCAACATGTCAGGTTGGATCTTGTTGTAATCGATCACAGTGGAGAAGTTACACATTGGAGAGCTCAACATGCCAAGTGCTAGCTTATTTGGCATGTTTTTTTTTTGTTTTTTTTTGCTATAGAACATTTCATATCTGGTTTAATGAAGTACATAACAATGTCTTCCAGATAATACTAGGACTTGTAAACAGCCATTAAATGGACTCCCAACTATTTTGTTGTGTAACTCATACAGGGAACCCAGTGTAGGAGTGGTCGAAACCGATACGAAACCTGTCAAGACTTGTTCTCATCTTACAGAGAAGGATGTGATTCTCAAAAGGCTTTTGTGATTCCACCAAATATGTGAGCTCGGGACTTGCTTGGATCACAGTAACGAATCAATGCACCCTAAAATTTAACTTTGGAGAGTTCACTTTGCCCAGTACTTTTGCATCATTTAGTTCAGTTGTTTGATGAGCATGTTCATCTTTTGGGCTCAGTACATTTCATATTTGGTTGATTTATATTTACCCTAAAGGACTTGTAAAAAGCCATCACATGGATTCACAACTATTTAGTTTGCACAGTTAGTCCAGTACAAGAACTCTTGACTTTTCAAAAAATTAAATAGGGCGTTAACTAAAGCACAATGTTTATTAGTGATGTATTGGTAGAATAACTTGATCTTCAGGTTGCCAGCTTTCCCAGAAAATGTGTTCCCCCATCCTCATCTTTAGGTTCTATGTGGGTCTCTAGGGGGTAAAGATATTAAACAAAAAAAGTTGACAAAACTGATCATTTGATAAAACTAATAAGTATAACTTCTTCAACCGAGCTGGTAGCAACTGGTCCTAATAAATTTGCACATGGTTTGGTTCCTTACAGTTACTCTTTGGAATCAGCATTAACATTTTTCCATTTCAATCCAAACCCTAATTTTTATGTGAGTCATGCATTTGTATTCAAATTTTGTGTGTTAAATACTTCAAACCACAAATCTTTAAAAAAAAAAAAAAAAGTCTACTGCATCAGAGAGAAACATGCAAACGTATACTATGTCCTGTTTATCTTCTAACAATCAGCACTTTATTAAATGGTGGACAGAAAGTGGCTTTTAAGGAAAGGCACCTTTAGTGAGGAACAGCTGTGTTTTTTAGAGAAGCACATATGACCTGGATTGGTTTTGTTTAGTCACCTAATCTCTAACACCTCCTCACAGCTGCGCAGCCAGCTGTCACAGTTGTATGTGGTTGCTGGAGCAAGTTGCCATGGAAATACTGCACATGTCTAGCTAAGTTGAATTTTGAAGTTATTGTACCAGAATGGCCTCCAGAAATCACTTCTCTATTATTCACACACCCATCACCGCTTTCTCTTTAGCCATGAATACGGGTTTTTCGTGAGCAGCTCTCCCCCTCAGACGCTCTGCTGTCTGTTCAGACACTCTCTGCTCCACTTCCTCGCTGACTGTTACATGACTTGACAATAACTTGGCTGGGAACATAAACGCTGACTCATTCGTTTGTCAAGCTGTAATATAGCATCTCAGTTGCTGTGTGTGGTGCAGGACTGATGCGTGAGGGCTACTCATATTTATGCATTAGCCATGCTTTTGTTGTTTGACACTTTAAACATACAAATGTTTGATTGATGCCACAAATTAAACAGACACCTGATTATGATAAATGATTGATGTGTGTCACATCAGAGGATTTGACATGACAGGAAGTGATGCTTTGGTTCTGATGAATTTGGGAAGTGGGATAAGTCAGGTTCCTGTGTTTTACTTGCTGATTCATGTGAATTGGTTCAGCTTGCTTAAGGTTGTAAGGTGGACCAACAATATCGTTAAAATGCCTTTTTTCTGCTTCCAATAACATTCATCAAAGGACAAACCTCCAAATACACCATTATGTGCTTATTTTACTACACTTTGTCTATTCACATCTGTACATTTCCTTTGCAGTAGATAATGCTTTGTTTGCATGAAGAAACAATGAAAAATAATCTGACACAGTCTAAGTATTTAACTGAGGAAGTTTCTTAGTGATGTCTTTTATTTAGTTTTTAGTCAAAAATGTTTTTTTTTTACCGAAACTGGACTACAAGCTCAGAATAGCCTGAATAGCACTACGATACACCAGATTTACAGTTTTATTCCAGTCTATGTTATGAAAGTATAAATACACATAAACAGGATAATGCATCATTTGCATATTAACATTTGTAAGAACACAATGAATAGAAAGTTTTAATATAAATAATAACCTGGGGAAGTTTCATGTGATATATACCAGTTAACCCTAGTCATCAGTAGCATATCCCTTTTAATATTTTCAATATAATTTCTACATCCCTTTTTTCCAACAGTAATCTTTAAATTTGTATTATTTATCAGTTAACATTGAATACATACATTAACATTATTAAATCCATATATTTATAATGTGTCTGATTTCATCAATTCGTAAAACAATGTTTTATTGAAATTTCCTGTATTACATGGCCGCTACACATCCAGAGCATCAACAAAGAATTAATTCCATCTCTTTTGATAAGTATCAGGTTGATCCCAGATTAATGTCTCCTGCAGCAAACATGCTAAGTGCATAAATCCAGGATGATTCAGACAGATTAAATGGATGTAAGCCAGTGGTGGTAATTCATGGCTCGACAGACACATACACACTCACGTGTACACAAACATAAACACAGAGAAATGTCAGAACACACATGCCGAGAGCGGAGTGTCAGTGGACATGTGAGGCCTGCACACATGCTTCCACAGACACACTATAACTCAAGCCCTTCACGCTCGCGTTTTTCTTCTGACCCTGGCACGAACCCTCGGCGCTACAGCTCAATCTTTGCTGAAACCTGATTCTCATTTTAACCCTCAACCCAAATCATGAGCCTAAACTCACCTTGCCATTAACCTTTGCCCTAAAACCAAGGACCTACCACCAATATCCTTAAACTGCCCTTATAGACGTGACTTTATTTGACCTCATCTCGCATTTCCTTAAAACTCAAAGGTAAAGAACACACACACATACACACACAAACACATCCAATCCCCTACTCCTGCTTAAGATTAATAAACTCGCGTGAATCCTGCAGGGACCCACAGGACCTCGCGTGCACTGTCGACTCTCATCCAACTGTCCCCGCTGTAACGCATAGCGACAGAGGAGAAATCCCCCTGCTCTGCATGCCTCGCTGGCGCTGCTTAGCTGACCACATTTAAATGACCTATATAAGTCTCGTGATGATTCAGTATGTCAGCCTGCGGATGTGTTTATGTGTTTTCATGGGGAAGTAGTTGGCTGAAATGTGCCCCTGCCTTATAAATGGACTTACAAGCTCTCCTAAGCATGAAAAACACACATTGTCTTAACAGCAGCTGCTAGTTGATGTCATTTTTACGAACTGATGTGTTTTGTTAAACTGTCATATAAGAAAAGATGCAGCTATGAGTTGTCATGAAGGTGCATCACTATTGACAATTGTCATTTTGATAACATTTGTTGTGTTTGAAAGTAACACTAAAGTGTTACACGCTAGGCTCATTAAGTGGTGAAAATGACTCATCCTAACTGGCAGTGCAGGTGAAAATTCCTGCTGTCGTGATACTCATCATTTTGAGTTTGTCAACAACCCTGTTAATGTAATTAGATCTCCTGTATTTTTTTGGTGGGAAAGTTTTCTCGAACGAGCAGAGGGAAGGAGTAGTAGTACCGTATTTTCCGCACTATAGGGCGCACTGGATTATAAGGCGCAGTGTCAATGAATGGTCTATTTTC
>JAOWBC010000383.1:21342250-21353559 GCA_028566105.1 Hypoplectrus providencianus | reverse complement strand
ACAGATGCCGATTGGAAAAATGTACTTGGGTGTGAAGGGTTTTTTTTCATCTGAATTCAAAACAAAAGATGACATGGTTTTGACCCACCTTCTGTAATCTGGTCCCACCAGATTTTGACATAGTCATCTCTATCTGAGCGAGACTGTTCGTGGTAGAAGCCCAAAGCATGGAGGAGCTCGTGTTGCACAATAGACTTGGTGTCACACCTCTCCCCAATAGACACATTCTGGCCCACTTTATCATCTCCAACGTATGACCAGCATCTGAAATGACAATCAGAAAATTTCCATTAACACCATTAAAGCGTACATCTAATCTAGGAGTCTGATGTTTAATTTTTGGTAACATACATTTTGTTGCAGTTAACAGTTCTTTTATAACAGTATTTTTAGATACACTCGTCCTCAGGCCTCCCAGGCCAAATGTGGTCTTCCCCCAGTTTCATGGACATAAAGCCATATGGCGACATCCGTAACACCAAACTCAATGCTTCAAATGGAAATTCCACAAACCAATGGAGGATATAACTGAATTTGTCTATTATTTGTGGACTACACACTCCAGACTGTAGGGGTTGTGTTGGCATCTGATCTATTTTCTTGAATAGAGGTATAATAGGTGAGCGAATATGAGGAGTCTGTTGAGCACCAACTAGCAGATTTATCATAATTATAAGTAGTGTTGGCAACCTTTGGCTTGTTTATTGTGTTTGTTAGCTTGTTATCTTGTCACTGGTAGTGGCTGACAAAGCATTTGTGGTAGTAATACATGGATAGGCCTATGTGTGCTATGATGATAGAGTCTTTACTCTGACAAGCCAACCCTGCACTGTGGGTTTCAGGTTTCTTCTACATCCTTTAATTCAAAGTAGTGGCATACTGAATCTGTGTTTCCCAGCATAGAGTTGGATCTCAGATTGTGCTGAGGTTCATGAATTTTAAAAATCATATTTTTTGAGTCGAAGAGAACTTTAAGGTTCTGTCACTGAACCTTTAATAACTATTCATCACACCAACCTTTGCTAATCTTAATGCTTTTGATGACATGGTAACATGGGACATAAAGTTGTGCAACGGCTAAGATTATTCCTGAGACTGTGATTAACTACAGCTCACCCAGACAGCTTGGTGAAGGAGATGTAGGTGCTCTCTCCCTCGTAGGGCTTGAAGTCCACGCAGGATCTCAAACGGTATTCCTCAAAAGCCTGGAGGATCACACCTTTAGCATTTAGATCTGTAAAAATGGAATTTCCAAATCAGTACATGCAATAAACATAATCATCTCGTATATAATGTATTCCTGTCTCCACAGTGTACCTAAAGAATCAGTTAGGATGTAGGGGATGGGAAACTTCCATCGTCTTTTTTCATCAAGAATTCCATTCCTGCTCAGCTGCAAGACACATTGAAATCATGACAGTATGCTTTTAATTTACATTAAGTTAAGTTGGTTCTCTACTGAGAGTCTCTGTGGACTTACTTCACCAGCAATGTCTCCCTCAAACAGGTGTGTTAACTCTAAAAAAGCAGAAAACACATTTAGAGTGTATAGATATCATTCCCCAAAGCATATAAGGTCACATGTATTAAAAGAAGTTTACCGCTATTGATCTCAGGTATGTCATCCCTCAGTTCACCAGCATCTGCATAATCACCTGGAAGATAAATTAATTGTTACAGCAAAGAGCCATAATCAAGAATGTTTTATGTGCATATGATTAAAAAGTTAAATAGGAACCAACCGGTAAGTGTCGGGACGGCTTGCACCTAGCAAACAAAAAGAGTCTAAATGTAAACCCTTCTACAGAGATGTTTCCTATGATCCAATTTGAAAGCATTCAAAAATTCCCTACCTTCAAAACCACAAAGACTCCAATCAGCGCAGCAATTATCCTCAAGCGGTCTCTGGGGGCCATGTCGTGATCCAGCCACAAGCGTGTTTCTCTGATGCCAGTGTAAACATGCCGATAAAGACAGCAGCTTGAGGGGAACTTTGATCAGGATTAGGGTGTTTAATGAGTAACAGGCGTTTCACATGTGTCCTCACTGCCTCTTACACCTTTTCCATTGGTCAGATGTTGTGACATGCACAGGTAATGACGGCAATTACGTGCTGACCTCGACAACAAAATCAAACGATTGATATAGACTCTCATCTTAAGTCTAATAAAACAGGCAATTATGTTGTTTATGGGTATGACCTTTGACCTGTCTTTGGCTGGGCATAGCTGTATTATTAAGACTAGCTCCTCAAAAAGCATATACTGCCTATTCGTATAAAAAACCATGTCCTCTGTTTGTAGTAAAGAACCTGTTTGCATGTTCTACGCAATCCTCCATTCCTGATTTTTTTAAAGGAATGTATGGTGCCTTCAAGGTATGCATTGCTGACACTTCAATCTCTCATGTCAAAACATAACTAATATCTGATAAGGTGATTTTATGTATCAAGTGTCAATGCTGATATAGTTTTTATTAAAGTAGCACCGGAGTGATTTATTATTGCACATCCATAAAGTTCAGGAAGATATCATTAGAGTTTAAGTGATCTTTGAGCGTAAGGGTAATAAGTTTTACATGTAGTTGTGCTGATCTTGTCACACAACTTTACATAGATGCTAAGGTAGAAAGATGATGTCCTGCTTTCTCATTAACACTTGTTTTCCAACCTCTACAAACAGGCATCATTGGTCATGACCACAAATCTATTGAAATCACAGAATGAGTCAGAGGTAGTTGTGCTTCACAGCTTTCAGTCCAGGCTTAGGTTATGTTCCCAAACAGCTGGATCCCTCACCCCATATTGCAACCAATAGCTTCTTTTAGTTATATCTTGATGACATCATCAGGACTATTTCCTGAGATAAAGCTCCTCCAGACCCTCAGAAGACTTTAAACAGCTGTTACAGGCTGTGTGACAATGAACTGAGCTCAGTGTGTTAAATTACTGATGTTCCCCTTTGGATTATAATATAGATCAAACTTTGTATCTCATCATACTGCTTATTAGTGTATTATATTAACTGGTGTTGATAACAGGTTGAATTAAGGGCAGCTCAGGCAGTCCAGTGCCCTTGATTCAACCCATCCTGGATTACCATGACCTGAAGAATGACTGAGAACATTTCTCTACAACTGATTGACTGCTTGTTTTTTTTTGTTTTTTTTTACTAATCAAAGCCTAATACTGATATCGGCTTATCAATTTCCTTTAATTTCATGATGCCAGGTGGTCAATTATGTGACAGCCAGTTTTACATCACAAAACAAAAGGAACACACCGTAGACTTGGTCTTTAATAGCTTTTATTTTTATTTTTTAAGGCAGAAACAGTTGAATATGAAAAACCTTTGATGGTCAAAATGATAACACTCTTCAAAATCTGATTTTGCATAGTGCACTCCAAGCTTTATTATCGATTACATACAAATATATTAACTTTTTTTATCTTCTTATATTATGTTTATAACTCTGATATTGTGTCACAGCAGTAATCGTCCTTCCTTTCTTCATCTTCATATGTTCTTCTTGTTCCAGCAGCAAACTGTATCTGATTTCTCTAAATGAATAAAACAAACATATCTTTATATGCAAGTGTCATAACATTTGTGAAATAAAAAAGTGTCTGATGTCTTACCTACAGTCAATCTTGATCCTGGGAGACCTTACTGCTTCGGCTTAATGGGAACTTCAGTTTTTATCATCGATGTTATATCTGTGGGCGAAGACATATTTCCCATCATACCTGCATCCAAGCATACAAACAATATTGGACAAGAAGACCACTAACCCTCAAAGTCAATGAAGATGATGAGGTCATCATTCTTGAGGTAATTGCGCCGTCTAAGGTCAAAGTGCTTGACGAAGTTCCTCCAGCCCCATGTTGGACCTTTGTAGCAATTACAGGAAGGGTCTGGCATCCCCACCTTGGAGGGATTATCCCAGAAGAACTTTCCATCTGGTGCTGGAAACACAACAGAAACACAAACCTTCATTAACCAATGTCTTTCTTTCCTGAGCCCACTAGCTCCTTCTCTAGTTCGCCCTACCTGGAACCTTGAAACAAAAAGCACCCTCTAGTCTGGCCAATAGATACAGCTAATGGGTCACAAAGCTTAATTTGTTCAGATGTTTTTGAAGTTTCTTACTTAAATTTGGTGCCCCTTATGATGTGGTGCCATCATTGGTATCCAAATTAAATATGTTCACCACTTGATGTTGTTCATGAGGGTTCATTAACAAATGCCTGAAATCAGTCACCGCTACACTTTGATTTGAGCAGTGATGAAAATGAAACTGATTGCATGCAAATGTTCTGCAAATGTCATTATAGCTAACTTAAGCATGCTAACAGGCATATTTGTATACACTGTCCTCAATAGTTTTTGGAACAGGTATACCTGAGACCTGAGCAAAAACAAATTCACATTTGTTATCTTGTGCCTTGGAAAGCACTTTTTATAGCAGTTAGTTGTTTAAAGAGTCATTCATTCGTTATCCTTGACCACATATTCCAACTTGTGGATATAGGCTCTCATAGGCAATTTAGAGTCACCAGTTTATCCTAAGCTGCATGTTTTTGGAGTATGACACACAAGAAAATGCAAACTCCACACATAACAGCTGCAAGCTGGATTCAAACCCACCTCATTATTTTTTTTGTATTGTCTTTGTCCCTTTTTGGATAATAAAGGAACACTTACTCTTCCTCATATCAGTTGTGAGGCTGCGAGCAGTGGACATCCTCAGCTTAATGTCTGGGTCTTGGTCCATCACCACCAAGGTGGCCTGTCTGTTTGCTGCTGGCCACTGCATCACCACATCATTCTCCCCGCTGGCCAGGAAGAAGTATAACCCAGCGTAATTTCCTGTGTAATCAACATAACTTGATAATGGGTAGACACGGGCACCGTATGCATAGCCTTCAGGGCTGTAGAAAATAGGGCTGTCAATAAATGTGCTGATGTCAGCTGTTTCCATGATCCGAGAGAAGTTCTGGATCCTCCAAACCGCATTAGGGCAGCGGGTCTCAGTCAGGCTGATGTCATCAATGAAGGTGCCCCCAGCAGATGCGACGGGATTACCACGCGAGGCTTGGAAAGCATAGCGGAACTTCACCCCGACCTCCAGTGGGACATGGGCGATCTTCCATGTTTGGTCGTCATCCGCTGGGTCACAGAGAGAAGACAAAAGGGCAAATCTTACTATTTGTGGCATTCTTCGTAAGTAGTGGGGTATGGAAGTCATGAAATCTTTTCTGACATGCAAACTCAGCCTTTGTGGCACAGTAATTACTGTAAGGATCAGATTGATATTTTGGAAATACCCAATCTCGCTGATGAGGATTTTTTCCCCTAGACTTTACTTGCCTCAGATGGTAATGTAGAAAGAAAAAACAGCCAAGACGTGTCTCTTTGAGAAGCAATAAGTCATTACTTAATCCATCCCACACTCACATACAGTGTAGATGAGAGGCAAATAAAAGAAAAACCAACATAAAGTGTCTTAGTGATGGTTTGGGCAACCATGTGTTGCCAGAACAGCTTCAATTCAAGCTCGCATTGATTCTTCAAGTCTCTTTAAACTCTACTGGCGTTGACTATACCAGCTTCATAAATATTTCATCATAGGATAAAGGTCATCACACAGAAATCCCAAGTTAAAATGGGACCGGCCAACATTGCATTTATACATCAGAGCATCTGCATTCATTATATTTATGCTCATTTATTCACGTCCTTCCTTTAATTTATTCTTGGTGTGTATGTTTTTTTGAAGTTGAAACTAAGGCCATCTTATTTTATGTGACATGGGCATTTGGACCAACTTTTCACCACAGTGTGTTAGCTTCTAACTTGTAAGTTTTATGGTGTCTTAAAATAACTGGATTTGAATTTAACTGGGAAGCTAAACAAATATTTAAATAAATATTTGCCTCAATGCAAAACTGTGTTCTGGGTAGCTCGAGATAACCGCTGTGAAATGTGCCCTCCAGTTACTAGCCCACTAAATAAATACCATAGAAGGTGTGTATTTTCTTCATTTTACGAATGTTGCCTGTGCCGTCATCCATCTTAACCCAGATCACTAGCCTGTCCTCATGGCTTCCAGTCATCTTGTAGAAGAATTGCAGACACTGAAGCTTCCTTTTGGGATACAGGGTTCGGGATTCTAGCAGTGCAGACTCCAGAGGCATCCCGGTCCAAGTGTTAAAGTACATAAAGTATCCAGAATCTAGAAGGTGAAGACCAGACAAGTTCATACAGTCTACAACTTCAGCTTTTGCTATTATCTTTCATGGTGAATTAAATGAAAACTATCATTAACCAGAATTTTAAAAGATACATTTTTCAACTCTGACCTCTGCACCGTCCTAGGAGTGTGTGATCCTCTTCATCAACACTGCTCTTGGTATGGACCCAGTCAGCATCATCAGTAGAGGACTGGATCATCCCGCAGATGCTCGCATACTCAAAGGCACACTGGTCCAGCAGGGTGAGTGGGCCAGCTGGGGAGCAAAGGTAGGGTAGGGGAACTTGTTTAAGGTTTTCAGTATTCTATGCTAAATAGGTTTTCACACACAGTAAACCCTAATCCCTCATGGATTTGATAATTCGCCATAATTTTTAAAGCGCCATTATGCTCTTACATCATGCTCAGGGGTGGGAATTAATCTTTTATAAACATTATTTACATAATCACCCTCAATCCATTAATTGTATACTTTGGATTCTTATGGGTTAGGGTTAGGGTCAACTTAAGAAATGTACTCATGCACATTTACATACAGCAGTTGTACATCCGGTTGAGCCTGAGGGTGTCCTTCTCACTGAAGTCCAGGTACTGGCCAATGATGTTGTAGAACTCTGGAATTTTGGTTGTGATGGTGGGGATGGATGAGTTCTTATTGAAGGAGAAGGGCCTGTAATGCATGACGGACTCATAGTCGTACGCCGTGTTTTGATCGGTGATGAAGTCGTCATTGTATTTGTTGAAGTTGTGTTCCAATCCTGAGGGAAAAATTCATGATGATTTAGTCATTGCTACCACAAAAAAAAGCCTGCAAATGACTAATTGTCTAGATCTTGGACATACCTGGTGTAACCTGATCCAGCCAGATGTCGACATAGTCATCCCTGTCTGTGCGAGACTGCTCATGGTAAAATCCCAGAGCGTGAAGCAGCTCATGCTCGATGACGGCCTTGTGGTCACAGCCTGACCCCAAAGAAAGAATCTGGCCATTCTGCTGGTCGCCAACGCTGGAGAAACACCTATAACAGTGGGAGCAGATGATTAAAGTGAATTTAAACTTTAATCCATGATTTAAATTAAGACTCAAAAAAAAAACTTTTCATTTCGCAAAAAGTGTAACTCTAACTTGTATATATTCTGTGGAATGGTGGATTCTGGATGTAATGCCGTACCCTCCTCGCTTTTCAAACTTGATGAATGTCTTCTCTCCTTCATAGGGCTTGAAGTCAATGCAAGACTTCAGCCGATACATTTCAAAAGCCTGGTGGACACAGCCTTTGGCATTCAGATCTGGGGAGTGACAGGAAGATGGTCAGAAGAGTGTTTGAGGAATCTGATCACAAAAGGCTCAGGCAATGCTAATTACTTTAACTCACCCAAATCATCACCCAGAATGTAAGGGATTGGAAATTTCCATCTGTATCTTTTGTCAATAAGGGCATTTCTTCCTTCCTGTGGCACAAAGAGGTGTTTAAAAAGGACTTAACCACCAATGATCATAAACCTAATCAAGGTTATTAAAATGCACAATAAAGCACATTTTCGTTATCTGAAATAGATATAGCACTGCAGGCAGCCGAGGAACAACAGCCAAACATGATTGCACAACAAGTCGAACAAAGGTACCAACAAAACACTGAAACAGTAATAAGCAATAACCATGGCCAAAGCAGTGTTCCTGAATATGGCTTATAAACATAGGAGTGATCCTTCTTAATCTGCTTTGAACACTGTATAAATATAGATGCATGCACTCGTAAATATTCATAAGTTAGGGAAAAGAATCATAACCTTTTATAAAGCATTTTAAAATGAGATTTTAGGTCAAGTATTAGAGTACTTTACAATTGCTGGTTCATTCATAAGTATTTATAAAATACTAAACTAAACACTTTTATTATTATTGTAGAAAGAATTATAAACACACACTAACTAACTATACTTATGTATAACAAGGGCTATAAGATTACAATGCATTTTATCATGATGAACCACAGAAGGTATCAACCATTTATCTTTAGAAAGAAAAAATAATAAGAAGAAGAATTTCCAACAAAATGTAACTTACTGGAATTAAAATGTCCCCTTCAAAAAGGTTAGCTTCTGATCCTGCAGCACAAAACCAAACCGCTCATTACATCTACAACAGTTATTAAGGTAGCTTTACTAATTTACATATTCTACTAGAAAATACAGGTACAGGAGCAATGAACAGCAAGAAAGTTGTAGCTCACCCAGGTTAAGGATGGGGTTCTCATCTTCACCATTCTCATACACCTCTGGAACACAAACACAGACATGTCTTAGGCTTTTTTCACACCCTTTTAACAACCGTAACTTCATTTGAAAATCTTTTTGACATACCATGCACCTCAGGGGAGAAAGGAATCTGAATGAAAAAAAGAAAAATTGGAAGTCTGTCAACCGTACTGTCACATCATGCTTACTATATCATTAAATGAGAAATACTTACAGTGTATGAAGTGACTAGGGCCACTAGTCCAAACAATAACAGGACCCGCTCCATCATGCTGTGTCAAGTAATTGTTGCTGCTTTGCTTTAAATGTGCATTTGACAGGGAATGACCTTTGGCCTTTGAAGTTTATGCTGGTTATAAAGTGTAAGTGAAGGACTTTGTCTTAACACTGTTACTGATTGGTGAGCGGATTTGCGTTTGTACACGTGCATGTGTCCGCAGTGGCATGCATTTGACATGCATTTTTATGTATGTATGTATGTATGCATGTATTTTATAAATATTATATAATTTAAAGGATTTTTACGCTAAGAGCTCTTTGAGATGTCAAGTTTTTAAAAACAACTGCTTTTGCAGTGTTGATGCACACAGATTTGAACATTTCTGGATGTTAAGAGTCGAAGTTCTTTTGTGTTTTGTTTTGAGTGAAGGTCAATAATTCAGCCTTTCAGTCAGTTTCACAATTACCCTATTCAAACACTAGATGGCAACAAATACACAAGGCAGAACTGTTCTCTTTGGTGTAAATGAAATTGTATCAAGAAATATTTACTTACAGTACTATCATGTATACTCATTTTATTTTAAAAGCAGACACTAGAGTCTAAAACAAATTAAGTGAGGGCAAGCTGTGAAGTGTTCAGAAAGAGCACATTTCAGCCAGCAATTAATTAATGATTGTGGATATATGTTATAAGTGGAGTTTTTTTCCCTCTCCATTCCCAGTATTTCCAATTCTAAAAACATAATTAAGTGCCATACGGGTAAACTAAGCAAGTACGTAAATATACCTATCTTTGGTGATCGTGAAAGGATTATTGTTAAACAATGAAGACTAAATCTCCCACTGTCGTTTAAACAGAAAATGTAGCACCTAATTGGCATTGAATTTTGTAAATGTTGTGTAGGTATATGGACACAATGTGTAACTTCTCTTTTAAAATTTTCTTTTCTAATCTGGATTTCATTTTATCACGACTTTGACAACTCAAACAACGAAACAAAAAAAATGACTGGCCAGGTATGAAAGCAGACAACCGTAACACGACGTTTTGTTTTGTTTAACATTTTATCCGTAGCGTAACTTTGGGTTAACTTGGCTTGTTAACACATTAGCACGGTTAACAAGCATGCTTGCTAGCGTAAACCAGGTTACTTCCTGCCTTAGCCTGGATGAGGGTAAATAAATTGCGGTCTTGGAATGTCATGCATTAGCTTTAATCAGAGAGTATCTAAAAGTAATACCGCGATAGTAACTGTAGTGCGTGATGACGTATAAATTTTTTTGCGTCTACGAGCGTACCTACGTCGACGAGGTGGCCGAGTGGTTAAGGCGATGGACTGCTAATCCATTGTGCTCTGCACGCGTGGGTTCGAATCCCATCCTCGTCGAGAACTTATTTTTTTCCGTATTAAAAGATACGTTTATTAAAACAGCCTTAGATGCATTTTATACCTATAATTTTAAAATGTAAGATTCTATCGCCCTCTTTTCCAATGATGACAAAGGAAACCGCTATTCAATGCAATTGTGCAGTACTTTGCTGGTAAAAAAAACAAAAAAAACGAAAAGAACAGAACAGAAAAAAACGGTGTACAGCCAGTGAGCGATTTGTGAAAAATATAAAATAATTAGCAAAATTATTATTATATAATATTATATATTATTGGAAACATTTAGAAAAATTACCACACCAGTATGCCATAAATATAAGCAACATAAAAACAATGATTCTGGTGTAAACCTTGTATGTAGGCGGTAGGCCTTTTTAAAAACATGCACTGAACTTCCGCATTTGCAAAAATATTTAAAAAAAAAAAAAAAAAAAAAAAAAAAAAAAAAAAAAAAGGATGAATCCATCATTTCAGAAGTGAGGGGGGCAGATTGCTCAGAAGAAAATCATCTTATCAAATGATTTATCTGAAACGCTTGCTGCATATTCTGTTAATGTGCAAAAGACTCACCTGTGAAGCACACCATCACCATCAGTGCTGCTCCCTGGTCCTTGTCCTGAACCTGCAAGCTGCGCTCTCTGCCCTGTCTATGCAATACAAAAAACGTGCAGTTGTGCAAAGTTTCAAATGTAGAAATTACGAAAGGTAGGCTAGTTATGACGTAGCTTTGGAAATCAATCTCAAATTTACTCTAATGCTACAGATATTTCCTATTAAAAATGGTCATATCCATCAGTGCTACTACTTGGACCTTGTCCTAACCCCAGCTGTGATCTCCCCTCTTTGTATTATAATAATACAGACTACAATATGTACAAAGCAACAACAAAATTATGCTTAAAATGTAATGTCAGTGGGTTTGTTACGAACATTGCATCATTTATTGGCCTGCATTAAAGTTACTTTTGTTTAAAAACCATAAAGATCCAGAGACAACGACCCTCCCCTTCCAGTCAATGATATACGCCACAACTCTTGTACCTGTTCACCGTTGGTGCATTCAAAAGAACTCGGAAAAACGAGCTCCGCCTTTTTTTAAATTAATTTAACATTGTTCGACTTGGAATTACAGGTTGAAATAGTGCAAGTATAATGCACTGTAATAATAATAATAATAATAATAAT
>JAOWBC010000383.1:21266585-21281049 GCA_028566105.1 Hypoplectrus providencianus | reverse complement strand
AACACGCGACCCTCGGCACCAAACACTCTTGCTGTAAGGCATGAGTGCTAACCACTGCGCCACCGTGGGGCCCCCAAGGGGCAACTCTTGAAAATGAAATGATCTTGAAATTGAAGCCAATGCTGAATTATTGCATTCTTTTCTACTGGCCAGCAGGAGGCGACTCCGCTAGTTGTGAAAATAAGTCTGATTGTGCAGATGTCTATGAAAATATGACCCTATTCTGATGTGATTTATTACCTAAGTAAACATTTTCCTAACAAGTTTATGGACTGACTCACTCGTTTCAAGTCTTCCATACAGCATAGTGTTAATTTGCAAATAACAGACCAATTTACAACAAATTAGCGATGGGGTGCACTTTCTTTTTTTTGTATTAGAACTGTGAAACTTAATGTGTTTTTTTTTTTCCATCAAACTGAACTAAAAAAAAAAAAGACCTATTTCACATTCAAGTGGACACTCCATTCAGTACATTCATAAGCAGCTCATTTAACAGTTTCCCCTTACTAACCAGGCTAGCTAGCATTAGCTAATAATACAGAATCCTCCATTCTGTGATTCTGCTGACGGCAAAGAACCAAGACGGCAACGATCAAAAACAAGATGGGGTTGGTCAAAATCCCAAACTCCAAAGGCCATAAACCACTGGGTAACGTCACAGAGTCTACATCTATTCTTTTTTTTTTAAGTGCATTAATCAATAAGTGTATAAAACTAAATAATTACAACAGTGAACTATTGTCAAAGAGGATCTTCTTGTGCAGTGGTGTGAACAAACCAGACTACATCTTGTGCGGCTAACAAACCTTTAAAACTTGTGATTAATCTGTAAGAAACAGCAGGTGTTGAGAAGAAAAAAAAAATCTGTACATTTTCCCCATTAACTTATTGATTCATTGTTTCAGCCCTACACCCATTCATATTCTGAAGTTGCAGTTGGAGGTTTTTCATGTGTGCATGTGTGTGTATCCAAGGGTGAGCATGGCCTTTTCTGGCTGCACCTGCCATTCCCCTGAATTCTTGGACGTGAAATATGGGCGCACACAAATTCCAGGCATACAGGATTTCAGCACTGTAGCCAATAGTTACAAGCTGTCAGTCAGTGTGACGTCTTTATTATGGCTGCTCCTCGCCTCATCTTTACGGCTTTAGGCTCACAATGTTTGAAGCCAAGCACATTCAAGGGTGTGATCTTCACATAAGATTCTTTTGAAGTGATCCAGGACAAGGAAAAAAAAGAACAATTTAGGATTCTCTTCTGTTTCGTATAACTTAGGCACTGCAAGGCAAAATATAGTCCATAACTGGTGAGGAGTACCAGCAGGAATCTCTGTTACAGATGAATGAATGTGCCTGGCTAGAAAATCTGAATCCAGAAATCCTTCTTAACCTGCCAACCTTACACTGCACGGTTGAGTGCAACTGTAAGCAGGCCAATTTTAAGTGGGTATGTGTGGCCAGTGAGAACGGCAGGGTTTTCAACAGACCTCCCAAGGTGGAACCAATGATTTTCACCTGCTCCTGCACCGAAGATCCTTCAGCGTCTTTCCAGAGGCATCTGTTTAAAGTGTTCGCTAAAAAAGATCTCCGACAGATGTTAAGACAATGGCCGTGGAGCAAGAACCATGATCAAACAAGGACGCCTTAACCAAAAAGTCCTCCAAAATGAGTTTTCCTTTAAGTAGAAGCACCCTATGAAAATGAGATGTCACCTGACGAATTTTTAACAATGAACACACTGGTTTCTTATGATTCAATCACAGACGGTAAATCACGACACAGTGCATAATCAGGTCATCATTGATATGAATTATTACAGCATCATCAATGACCATCTGAGAAAATGCATCACTGCTAAGTTTGTAGCCTTGTTAAAATGAAAGCAGTGTAGCATTAAATCATTTGCTGCTCATCAAAACTTTGGGCACCTCTGATCTTATATGTAAAAAAAAACAAAAACTAAAAAAATATCTTAAGACTGGTGTATGTACTGTATGCATGATTCAAGCCCAAGGCTGGAGGTAGCTACTGGTCATATTGCAGTTACAAATGAACTCGCACATTGCAATGAACCAAGTTGACATTGAGCAACCTTTTAATTCTAATTCCCCGGGGGGAAAAAGTATGTCCTTCACTGTACAGCTGTACATAAAAACTACCTCAAATAATAAACATATAGTATACATATGGACTGCTATACCATAATATCCAGACGGTGCCAAATTCCTCAACTAATCTAGAGACTATGACACCGTCTGACTAGCAGGTTCGTTTGAGGACATGATAGCTACATGATCAAGTGTTTTGCTTTCCTTTATTAGTCATTATCTTTTTTTCCTCTACATCATTTGCTGAGCTTTATCTTTAGATTTTTTCAACTGATTTCTTTGGTTTTGGAGGAGTGTCTTGACATCTCAGCTTTGTCTGGTGATGTAAGGACATCTTGCAGCCAACAGTTATTCTGGCCTCATGAATCAATCCTACTTTAAAAGGAAAAATAATTAAATAAAGATGGTATAAGATTCTAGTCAGACCGAGATGATTTCAGCGGACCTGGCCCCAGCTGAAGCTATGAGGCTAGGAGCCTTAATGATGACGGCTGAGTCAAAACCTGTCCTCCCTACTCCCTCAGAGCGACACTGTGTATGCATGTGTGTGTGATAGGAAGGGAGAGTGCCGGGGATGGAAGGGCCTGGAAAATTACAAGTGAAGGTTCATAAATGCAGGATAGGAAAAAGAATAGAGAAAAATGGTTCATAAGGAACTTAGTATTTATCTCAGGGGTGTTGCTTCGTTCTGTTACTTTCAAACAAACATTAATTTTGAAGAACAGAAAACTTTTTTTTTAATAAATGTAACATACAGAATGAAAGATAAATTTCTGGGAAGGTGTAACGGTTTTAACATTTTACATTTGTTATCATCACACAAGTTCAGTGACCAACTGTATCATTGATGCAAAGTGAAAAAAAAAATCAGTGCACATTTATTTGTTTTATTAAAAAGATAATATTGTTTGTCATTAAAAAATTGAAGAAGCTCAATAATAAAACTATTAAGTCATATTTGAGCCTTTTTGTGGGTTGATATAAGTTTAAATAATTGTGTGGAATGGGCTTATTATAATGTTTTAATACAGTTAAAGTAAGTCAAAATATGTCATTGTCTAAATTAAATTTACACAGATATTTTGTTTACCATTTGTTTAATTAGATTATTTTCTGTTTGAAGACATTCATCTTTAAGGGCAACTACCAAGTACAGTAACCCATTATTATGTTTCTATTTGCACAGTTCATACTGTTTGTATCCATACTAGGCAAAGTAAACAAACATGAGTATATATATTTTACCACCTCCAAAACATCTGGGGATTCCCACAGCTGCATTTATAGAGCCGCTAATTCACTGACTGACTGTACTGCTGCTGTACTCACTAATTGATTTACATGTGGTCGCGCTGGTCAGGTTATTTTAGTCTGAGGATGATGTTTATGGTCAGTTCATTTGGAAGGAGAGTAAAGGCTTGTTCGCACTACACTTTTTTTTTTCCTGTAAGCATGCTGCGGCAGCGATGACAAACAGCTCCTGTTTTGGACAAATGTACTGAGCCTCGCCTCTCTTAAGGGCAGAGGAGACAAAAGCTTGCAATTTTTTTTTAGAGTTGCTGAGTTGCAATGTTATTTAAGGCAATTTGGTTTAGTGATTGGTTCAGTTTCAACCAATAAGTCCAAGCTGTATACCAAATTTATGTGTAGACAGCCTGAATATGTAATGCTTGTGTAACAAATCAACATATTCCTATTATGGCTAATGCCTACTAATTACAGCTTAGAGTTTATTTGGCTAGTCTTAAAGTGCACCCTAAATGAATCAGAGAAAATCCCAATATATTCTGCCACATTCTGAACACATGTAGTGGTTTATCCCTTTCAAAGTGCTAAGATAATCTCAAGCAGCCAGCAGCAGCAAGCCATCTTTATCCAGCTGAGGCCTGGCTCGCTGCTCAGCCAGCTTATGAGAAGTTATGACAATGTCGTGCTCACATCAGGCTTTCATCCTGATTTACAGGACAGCATGGGTCTTTGATCTGGGATGGCTCTCTTTATGGGCTTTGCTTCATATTTAGGAACTTAACTGTTAGACTAAGGGGGTGGACAGAGAGAAACTAAATTGGCTGCATGAAGGGAAGAAAACGGGGAAATATAAAGGTGAAGAAGAAGAAAGCGAAGGCAGAGAGTTTAAGTTGGGAAGAAGGAGAGTGAACCACAGGAGAAGTGTGAGGTATGAAAACAGTCTAAAGCTCAAAAAGGTGAACGGTGTGCTAAGAATCCATACTCTGCCCAAGGACAGCACTAATGGCAAGCAAATGTTTTGCAAATACAGCGCTAACGATTAGCTGCTTCACGGCCAATCGCACTGCAGAGCCACCCTACTTTCTCCCAACACAAAAAAAACTCAAGGTTAATCCGCTGAAACCCTGCACACAGGTTTGAAAAGTATATATATCATCATATCATCATAACTACAGTAGTGACAGGACAGGATGTGAAATGTCGAGTAAGGACACTTGGCCTGCTACTTTTTTTCCAGCTAGATACAAAAGAAAAACTTCTCATCTTCCATGACTAATCCACTGTTTCCTTCTACCTACCTACTGCACTGAACATTTTCATTGGTAATGGATGTGTCTGCCCAGATGATTTGTCTCTGAGGGTCAGGGACAAAGCATCGTGTGGGGGGCAGATTTATTCAACATTAGCTTATACACTAACCAGATCCTATAAAAAGCATTAAATTCCATGCTATGATTGACTTTGGCCGGGACCCAAAGTCAAGTGGTAAATATTCATTGAAAATCTGCATGAACTGCAGGCTGTTTAAACAGAGCAGAGTGGAGAGGACAAGAGTGGTTTATGTAGAAGTTGTAAATGTAAGTGATTGTAACCGTAAAATAAGTAACAGCTTGTAGCTCTACTTCCGTTGGTATAATCTCTACAGGATGACATTACATTACCTTCAACTCAACTGCTCTAAGACTGATCTTTTCTGATTCTGATTTTAAGAAGAAACTAAAGACCCAGCCCTTTAATGAACACCTTCATACATTATCTACATAATAAAAATTGCAATATTTGCATGGCCCTTATGCAGGGGCATCTGAATGACTCAAACTCAACCCATGTTTGTTTGTGTTGCATGAATTCAAAAATGTACATCGCTTTGCTCAAAAGCATCTGTTAATTATTAAAGAAGCTTAACTTGCATGTATTTTCATTAAATCTTTAATGATTAATGGCAGAGGTAACTTTAAGGTGCTGGATTCATATATACCCATATTACTGTATGGAATAAGAGTTAAGAAAAAGAAAACAAAATGGCCAAAAAGTATTTAAATTCTCATGATGTGCAGTTTTTGACCACTAGGAGTGCTATGGAATCATGTTTTCATGAGTGGGTTGTTTGTAAACATTATACATGAGCTTACTGGACTGTATATAAAACCAGTTCAGTTGAAATCTCTCTCAAAATGGCTTTTTTTGCCATGATGCCACTGATCATAATCTTGCTACAGAGTTCATCAGAACTCATTATGAAAGATGACTTGATGTTACAAAAAAAGTAATTTGTGGGCATATACACAAAGACAGACTAAGCAAACAAGCTGTTATTCCGCACAGGACTGTAAAGAGTATAGATAATTGAGAAGAGGAAGAAAATGACAGGATTGAAATAATGTGATGCATGATATGTTTATATCACTCCAAAAATCCCAAATGGACTTTTAATCTGCAGTGGAAGTAATGAATAGACAATCTATCATACTTTCCTTAAAAACACCAGCAGTCATGCAGCTATGTTTCGGTTTTGTGTGTCAGCATATATCACACAGCTAACCTTGTAGCCTCAGTTTTCTCCTACAGAACAGATAGGATTAGACATGCAGGATGTCAGTAAATCTCCCTCATCAATCACAGGGCCGTCACACCAGCCCCAGGAGCCACAACATATCCACACAGCACATATTAACATCTCTTTCAGTTGACAACAAGTAACTATTAGCTGAATGTTTTTGTGTCTAAAAAAAAAAAGGAGCAAAAGAAAAGGGGAAGCATGCAGGGACCCAGATTACTCGTTTCTCCCCATGTGAATTAACTGTGTCGCTAAAGTTGCCTGGAGGGTCACATATCAACACTATTTTACAACCAGCAGAGCTACTTCCCTCCTCACCCATCTCCTTCTCCTATACTTTACTTCATACTTTAATATCCTATTGTTATTGACAGAGAAATAGTTGCCCTCTACTCATTCCTTTTTCTTTTTTTTCTTTCATTCCATGCATACATTATTTTAACCTTTTATCCACAGGGGAACTTCTGATGGTTCTGTGTAAAGGTAGGCATGAGGTGGACATGTTCAACACATCAAACCTTCTCCAACTGAGGGAATTCAGGAGGAAACATGTCACTGGCTCCACACTTCATCACAGGCATAACATGCACCTGAAATGTATGTGCATATTATGTGTGATGAAGTAACCCGATAAAGATCATTTACTGTCATGGTTGACGCATGCACATAATGTCTCTGAGGGCCATGGGCTGTACTTTGAGCAGCCATGGTACCCCATTATCATGATCTTGCTAATACACAGAGTTCTATGGCGGAAAGTTCTTAAGAGAAGAGTCAAAACGTATCAACAGGCAATTTTTGGTTCAGACGACGAAAACACCAGCCAACTCGCCTGCCCCAAAGGCCTCTCAAACATTTGTTATTCTTGATAATGCGTAACGCTTTGTCAAGCTGCTGCCCTGACATACACGGCACACAGATCACTTTCAGACAAACCCTTGCTGGTTGAGGCTTGCAGCTGTCTGATTCGGAGCAGGAGATAGAGGGAGACAGGAAAAAAGGACGTCACACAAAGAAACAATAAAAGACAAACAAAAATCTGGACTTTGATATTTTAGCTAAAGACTAACCGAAGTCTACACTGCAGACATTCATGGCTCACACAAAATGTTCAGCCCAGCAATCCAAAGAGTTCACCCAGCAGATAAAATGTTTCTACAGGATGATGCTCTGCACACTTTGCAGTTGCCGTGTTTTCATTTAGTTTTTCCCATGTGTCATAGCAACATAAACACCTGGCGCCAACAAATACTACAAAATTCAGACTTGCTCAAGATAATAAAAGCTGACCTTTCCTGAGACAGCATCCGAGGGAGTGAGAGACAGGAATTCTTGCTATCTGACAAGGCATGAATCTAAACCAAACTCGTGGTTGCTATAAACAACAAGAGCTGTTGGGAGAGACATCGTGGAGAGGCTAGAAACATTCAGCTCCAGGAGAGCGGAGTGCGAGCAGGGGAGGTTAAATACTCGACCTGACCCCAGATGGTTGAGTGTCAGTGAGCTGTTTGGTGGCTGTTGTGGAGTCACCGGTGCAGGTAGAAGCAGGTTAGCTGGACATCAGGTGCCTGAAGCTACGCTCACTCTCTCCTGACACAGTTCTCATTCTGAGCTGCATCGAGGGGTGTGACTGTAGCAGCCTGCCATAGACACATCTCTCTCACCATAGCCTAATTTAGCATTTTCCTAAATTTAATAAGATATTTCGCATAGTGTTGCCATGTCAGTCACTTTCTCCCAAAAGTCTAATGCATATTAACATTATACAGTATGCACCAAAGTGGTCAATGAGTCAGAAAATAATTTGATCATTATCCTTGTAGGAGAGAAACTACTTCAGCAACCCAAGTTTTATAACGTTATGAATGTTAGCTAACAACATGAGCCACAGTTGCATATGAGGTCCATATATGTCCACATATCCAACGATATTTCTAATGATGTTCCCAACTCAAGACAATATTGTCAGACTCCACTTAGAAAGCTAACGTTAACATTATTAGCAGTGGTTCAGAAAACACAACAATTTAAAAATTGCGGGGAAAACACGGGCCACAGTGAAAAAACAAACAAACAAAAAAAATGCTTTAAAACTGCTTGGGGTCCAGATAGTCAATATACTCAAGTGTAAAACAGAAAGACACACAATTAACACATGGATTGGTGCAACTTCTCAAACAGCCAGTCAGAGCACAGGGGAAATGGGATCCAGCATTTTCCCCAGTGCTGTGGCTTAAAGGCTTTCACCTGAAGCCCTTAAACCTGCTGGCACACACTAAACTGACCCCGGGCCACACAGCTGACATCCCAAGGACACACCGTTTCTGTCCGATCTTAAATAATACACATAAAATGGCTGTAAGGCAAAAGCCAACTGCGGTGACACAGACACGGTCTTAATACCTTTAACAGACGCGGAGTGAAAAAGGACGCAGGCTGAAACTGCTGAGTTGTTCCTTCTCTCTCCAAAGATTTGGTTTATTTCGTACATGGATAAAACCTCAAAGGCTTTTGATTGTTCTTAAAATAGAAACATTAGGAAACGGAGTATGAGCTAATCTTGGTAAATGGATTACTGTTTGTGAAGCCGAGAACAGAGGCATAAAAAATCCCCTGTTGTGAAACGCACATAAAAAGGTCTCCCCAAAGAGCTAAAGTTACGACTAATCAGTGTGTGTGAGTGTGTGAGATGTAAGTGTGCTGTGATCACAGATGTAATCCCGCGGCTAATCTGGCAGATCACAGCCCTGAGGCAGATCAAACTGATATCTGACACCATCTTGTCTGACTCCTTACCCTCCAATTATCGAGGGTATTAGGAATATAGTATGTTGGTTTATGTCTATGTGTGAGTGTGTGTAAGATATATTGAACTATCACTAAACTCCAGCAACTGAAATATAAAGGGAGCTGATGTCTGGAGGCTTTTGTTAACGTCTGGGTTCAGGGTAAAGCTATACAACTGAGACAGGTATATTGTTTCCTATGTCTAATCTCACCATCTGACACACACACATATATATATATATATATATATACATACACCACTGTACAGGAAAGGGGGGAGTTGGGGGTGCAGTCTTGGAGAAAACCCAGGCTCTGTAATTCAAACCTGTCATCGCTGAACAAGAGGGACCTGTTTGGTAAATAAGAGAGTGGTTCAACATTAGAGACGCAAACGTCCAACGCCACATCTGCTCTCCATTCAGATGTGGAACAAGAGACGGAGGAGGGAGGGACAGAGAGAGAAAGAGGGAGACGAAGAAAGAAAGAGAGTGTTAATAGAGTGAAAGAAAAACTGAGAAAAAAAAAATGAAAGCAACGGCGTGCAGGGAGGAGAAAGAACCACAGATGCCGGTGAACACATCGAAATGCCTGCAACACAATCCTGTTTTGCCGATCTCTGCCCACCCAGGGTTTAATTTGTGCACACCAGGTTTGCTGTGCATTCTCACTGCGGCTGCACAAACCTCAGCTTTCAACGCCACCCACAACGTCCCCCTTTCTAATGAAAATTATGAGGAAAGAGCGTCATTTGAGTAAGGAAAATTCCATGTTGACAAGTAAGAAGAAACAAAATCTCATGCAAATCAGATTCCCCACAACGAGTTGCTACCATAAAAAGGAGCTGACATGAGTAAATAATTACTCCTCTAAAGTTTTCGCCTCCTGCCTGCCCTTCTCTGTGGTGATGGTAAATATAGGATTATGCAAATGATTATGCAAGGCATTAAATGGTTCCAGTTTCAAATGCGGTGGAAGGCATGCGGTTTTTGGAGTAAAGGCGAGAGAACCAACTCACTAAATATGGATCACTCAAGGAAAGAAAAAGCAGCCTGCCAACAAATGAGTTCAATGCTAACATTCTGATAGGCCTGGAGAAGGTCGCTGAGAGTGTTTGATGCAGGTTTTTCTTTTCTTTTTTTCAACATGCCAAATTCCTCTCTCATGTTGTGGATAAACTTTGCTTTGGCTGGGGGTCTAGAGCATAAGCAATAATAAACTGTAAAAAACACATTACATAAAGAAGTTCACAAATAAGCACCAATATTACCACGAACCAACTTTTAAACCCCAGCATCCACTCTCAAAGATGTTAACTACAGGCTGAAGCTGAGCTACTGTGTGCCACGGTTTTCACTGTGTCAGTGGCAGGGATTTGTTGGTCTTCTTCTAACATGATGGTATGACCCTTGGAACCAGCATTGGTGACACATCATGACAGGCCTCTATTTGGAGAAAACTGTTGGTATGAAATAACCTTCCGGCATTTTTCCAAAATATTTCCCATGAAAGCCATACTGTAACTTATATATACTGTAACTGTCACTTCCTGCTGCATTCCTAACATGATCTCCAATCATGGATGTGACATGTAATTACACATGGGGGGCAGAGGGGGGAAGTTATGGGGGCCCAGGGCCTTATGAGAGACCCTCTGTTGCCCAACCTGGGGATGTGTTTTAGGCCAGTTAATACACAATTACACACCTACATAAACATACACACGCAAATGCAAGAAAACACAAACAAACGCATGATGCAGACAAGTGTACACATTCTACAACTGGCCGAGCATGTACGAACTTTAAGAAAATAAAACTTGTGTAAACATAGATACGAAGACAAAAAAGCTGCTCTACCAAACACAACACAAACTAATGGTACCTTCTCTGAGAATAATGACAACATCAGCTTGAGCTTCATTTTTGGCTGAATTTCTGTTTGATCGCTTCCTTCAGCTAACTTACTTGACTAACTTATTTTAACACTAACACTACAAAATCCTTAGAATCCTTTCCAGTAGTTTAACTTCTGGATGGCAAATGCACAGAGGCTTATCAATACCACCACATTCGAAAACTTACTCTACAAACAACAAAGACCTACAAAGGCTCTCCAGGGATACCCTTAGATAATGTGCACTTGCATATTTAGCTACTTTGTTTTATCATGGTTGCCAAACTTATTTTAGCCAACTAAAAAAGTATATATCAGTTTAAGTGTCCCCTTCCTCCCCTGTACCTGATTCCAGGTGTCTGGTTCTGGAGGTGCTCCTGCCAGCGCTGGTGATGGTGGTGTTGGAGACAGAGAGGAGAGGATGGGTGAGGAGGATGGGGATGTGAGTATGTGCAGGCAGAGAGGCAGCAGGGGCAAGATGAAGTTGTCCCGGGGTGGGGAATGGCACCGGGCCCTGGGCCTGTGCCTGGATTCTGGAAGAGCGGGCACTCCGGCTGTCCACAGGGGCAGCACAGGGTGGAGTGGAAGTGACAGTGCTGGCAGCAGAGCGGTGGGGGTTGGAGAGAAGGGGAGGAAGAAGACGGGGAGAGGGTGGGAGAAAGGTGGCATTTAGCCAGCCTCTGGGAGTCTATGACAGCAGGGGAGGGAGAGGTGGGGGAGGATGGGGGAAGGTTCCTCAGGGAGCCGTTCTGTTTGACAACACCACCGTTTTGGCTCGGTCTGTTTGTTCTCTGGACCACATGTGATCTCTGTTGAACTCTAGACGGAGCGTCCTGTACTGTGACGTCTTCTTCTCCATCTGTGGTGAGGCAGTCGCCACTAGAGGCAGCTGTGAGTGGGTCCTGGCCGTTGCTGACTGGCGTGCTGGTGTTTGAGGGGGCATTTCCGTTGGCACTGAGAGGATGGTGGCCACCGTTGCTGAGAGCCAGAGGGTCGCCGCTTGCGTCGCTCAGGGCCATGGTCCTCTCCCAGCAGGCCTGGCAAGGACACTGTCACTCCTCTGAGGGAGAGGGAGGAAATAGAGAAAAAAGGGGGGGAATTTTAGGGCTCTGTTAAGACAGCAAGTTTAAGACGTATGTGAACTGTAAGGACACTAATATTCATCATACATTCATCTCAAACATTCATACTGGTGGCCAAGGCTGCCATAAACAGTGCCACTTGCCACCATTGGGAACACATTGATACACCAATTAATGCAGCACTGGGAGCAATTTTGGGTTCAGTTTCTCGTCCAAGGATACTACGACATGTAGACTGCCATAGTCAGGGATCAAACCACCAACCTGCTCTGTTACAACACAGCCACAGACACCCATTAGATTTTGTATTACTGTATAAAATAAGTAAATAATAAAAGGCAGGATAGTCTTCACCAATTAACACCACTTTTACTATGTTAGAAGCATTAAAGCAGGTGATAAAAGTAATATAAAATTTGTAATTCTTCAGGTGCACTCTGAGAGGCTAACCAGTGGTTTTGACAAGCAAGCGAGAAACACAACTGTATGCTTCATGATGCCAAAATTACTCAGAAAAATGAAAAAAAACTTTTTGACATATGCACCCGGTCAGGTGAGCAATTCTCATTGGACTGGTTAGAATCTAGACCATATAACTCATCCATGATTTTATTCTTTTGGACATTTGTGGTAAATTTTGTCATAATTAATAAATGGATTCCTGAGTAAATAGTGTTGTTGAAGTCATGGTGACCTTAATCTTGGATCATTCAAATGTAATAGTTCATCAGTGAGTCCAAGCAGACCAACATTTTGAGGAATTTTTGTAAGATATTCCTGAGGTATCACTTTCCAATACTGAAACAGATATATGCATGACACAAAAAAACATCATGCTTCTGGCCATGAGTGTCACCAGTGGGGAGCCTGAATGACAGCAAAAAAGCAGAGCCAGAAAAGAGTATATGCATGGTCTTAACTGACCACAGATCTTATGCCCATAGAGAGTCCAGTTGAACAGGACTCAGAGAGGATGACTAGGCTACACCCAGGTTAAAATGTTGGTAAGATGCTGGGCTCATGTGATCTATTTATCTTGTATCTATGTAAAATAAACAACTGAGATTCATTCTATGACAGCAGGGAACTCTGGTCTTTCAGACTGGACAATCTCATAAAAGCCACAAACAAGAAGTCCTCCGAAATGGAGAGGGAGAGCTGTTTCCATTCAGAATTAGTGGCGCCAAGTGAGGGAAGAGAAGAACAGACACTGCATGAGGAAAATGAGAGGGCTGAAAGCTGTGTTCCAGGACAAACATACAGTCAGCAAAAATAAAATTTAAGTTGTTTTGCAAACTGAGGAAACACACTAATTACATTACAGATGCAAAAACATTTATTCAAAAAGTAGTCTTTTCACTTCTCAAAAGTAACATTCTCAAATATAATTTGTCAACATATAAATGACTGTTTATTATATTTTCTGAAGGGTCCACTTTGGCACTAAATTGAGCCATGTAATGAAAAGCCTGCACACTGGATTCCAATATATACACAGTAGCTACATCAAGGCTTAACAGAGATCAGTGACATCCAGCAGACACAAGGAGCAGATAAAACCTTTTTTAATTAGCTTTTGCTAACTATTTCACTGTGAGTTTAAAAGACTTTACCAATAAGTGCTCAGGTAGATGATTAAAGTGAAAATAAAAACCCCAGCTGATACTGCATGATGAAAAAAAGCAGAGGTTGTCTTGCAAAACAAAGAGAAACAAAACAGGCTCTCAATAGAGTTTGATAGGGAGGAGTTTTTTTTTAATTTACTGAATCACCACTGAAATATTTGGCAAACAGAACTAATGTTCTATCTTCTCACTGGAGTGACAACAGTAACATCAAATAGGGGCCGTTTGAGATCAATATGATTTAAGGAGCATGAATACGACCCGGCATAAATCTTCACTGTTTGTATAGATTACAAAGCAATAGACACTCCTTCACTGGGAGGCTGAGAAATGGTTCCAACAGAGTGAGGAAAAAACAGGAGGTTTACGTTATGCTACAGTTTCAGCCCCTATATGTGCTTTAGCTTGAATTACAAAATACTCACAGGAGAGCGCAATGTGAAAATGTGATTCTGTGGGCTGTTTCAGCAGGGGTGGGGGTAGGTGGGTGTCTCCAGCTTTGTGCCTTGATATTCTTGACACACTTCAAAAGCAACTGAGTTGTGTTTCACAGGTAGGATACAGGGGCCACAGCCCCAACATGGACAGAAGTCTGCAATGTGCTGGGACAAAATAAAAGTACAATAAGATTCTAGAGACAGAGATTGAGAAAGAGAGACAGCAGCTGTTTAAAAGTCAAATTGAATTTTGAAGTGAAATTTTTGAAATGTCGCATTAAAGAAAATGTGAATTCGGGACTCACATATTAGATTTACTCTTAATGTTCCATTAAGAGATGAAATTAACACATTTTTACCATCCTTATGTGCACTAACCTAGTTTATTAGCACAGGTAAGGCCCCCTATCAATCATATGAGTTGTGCTGCATGCAAACACTGACACCAAAACAAGGCTTTAAAAGTAGGACCTTCAGCAATAGTGGAATTTCTAATAAATAAACTTATACAAAGTGAACATGTGATACCAGAATAAAAGCACTTTTAATAAAACTACAATTCTTGAGCATGTATCCAACATATTTTAAATATAAGAATAAACAATCTAAATGAGATTGTATGATATTCACCCCTCCCCTCAGGTTAGACAATTATGGCATAACAAATAGGAACAATTAAAGTCTTTTCCCTCATCTGTATCTTCTATAAAAATTAAGCCCTTAA
>JAOWBC010000383.1:21205762-21219671 GCA_028566105.1 Hypoplectrus providencianus | reverse complement strand
AAAAAAAAAACTTTAGCACTTGACCAACAAGAACAAAAACAGTGTGTCAGATAAAACACAAACTGCCTGGAGAGTAACACAAGGACAGCCATAAAATTCTGCATTCAATCAAACACACACACATCTGTGGTCGAACACTCTGCAGTGAAATCCACCTCGGCCTTGACAGCTGAGGACATCCTGTGAGAGGGCTCAGGTCTGCGCTGGCAGCCAGGGACAATCGAGAGTGGAGTCCTACAGGGTGACGTCAGACCGGCCAAGTTGTGTGCATTCATCTGTACATGGACGGGCTCTCATGCTTTCAGAGAGGGAGCTATCTGGCGTCTAGCCCCGTGTCCTAATAGGACTTGGTTTTCTTAATTCGGCAGGAAACAACTAACTGGTCTTAAGTTAACATACACACAAAGCCCTCTTCATATGGACGAGAGTAATTATTTGTGATTTTATTTTTCATTTAAAAAGTCTGGCTTTCTTCTTTCTAATTCAAGTTGACACCACCAAACACTAACTCCAACTTACGCCCATTTAAGTGAAGCTGGGTGATATTTAATTATCCAGAACTTTTATGTCTGGTGGGTGAAAACTTAAGCACACAGGAAATTAAAAGATCTGTTTCCAGTAAAAGTAGTTTGTTTGGTATGGTGATCTATGGTGATTGATTGGTATGGTGTATTTTTTTCATATTCTTATTACTGTAGACACAAGGTTTTCCTCGTTATCAGTGTTTTGGATTATTTTGTGAAAAATTGGTTTAAACAAATCCTAACATGAGGAGTTAAAAAAAAATTACTACCTTGTCATTTGCATGTGCCCACATCATTTCAAGTGTTGATTGTAAAAATACAGTTATTTGTCGTTGATTTTTAGAAATTCAAAAAAATAATAGTTAACACCATTTCTATATCATGCCAAGCAACAATATATATTGTGAAAAAAGTATTCAGAACTGTTCATTTTGCACAGCATATAAACCAATCCCAATGAAAAGGTACCAGAACGTGTTATAGAATTTTAATAAAGGGATGCAAGGAGCACAATTTGAAGAAATGGGACTGCAAGAAAAGAAGTAAAACAGCAAAGGAGGGCCTGAATTCTCTAACAAGAGTTCCTCAGTTGTGCTCAGAGTTCAGGCCTCTGTTAAAAACAGCTCCTTGCATTCCGCCTCGACCAAATACAATCATGCACCGCGGACCACAGACACCATATAGTGGGGATTGAGAAGTTGCCAACAGCCCAGCGAGTGCCATTAGTAAATATACCCGAACACAGAAGGCAGGCAGGCAGCTCTGCCAGAACCCTCAGCTCCCACAGCCCCGAGCCTGAGACTGGCCAGGGTCACAGTCAGCCACTCACAGCCCTGCTCTGTTACAGCCCTGCTGCATCCACCAGCCGCACACAACAACATGAGCATTAGTGAAACACTGTACTAAAAACAGAGAGCTTTGAAGTACTGCTGCTATTCAATCTACTCCATCCCCCGCTCCGAAAGAAACTGCCAAGAAAATGCAAGCCAAATGTTGCTGTAGTTCAGTTAGTTTGACATGGCCGGGTGTACATTTGTGTATCTCTGTGTGTGTGTGTGTGTTTGTGTGTGTGTGTGTGTGTGTGTGTCTCTGTGCATACATGTGGGACTGTTTGCGTGCAGGTGTGTCCGTATAACTTTATCAAACTGGCATGCAGCGCAGTGAACATGGTTTTTGTCAATTTTAATCCACATGGAAGAAGGGAAACTCGCTGGCTGAGAAAGAAAAATATCTGGTTCTCCACAAGTGGGCTAAAAAAAACTGTTAAACAAAAACAGACATGAAACTCAATGTTAACAAAACTAAACACTGTTTAATCCTTAAACCACTACTGAAATTCTGCTAAAACAATGGCTGCTGATCTCCCAGGCTCACAACAGGGCAAAGAGTGATGCAGAGGGCGAAGGATGAATGAGGCAGAGAGGGATGAAGAGTCAAAGAGAGACAGGGAGGCATGTTCAATCGCTGTGCTCGGCAGCAGATCTACAGTACAATTTATGGATGTGCCCAAGCTTCATTAAGGTCTTCATCAAGAGAAACAATAGAGAAATGGATTAGGCAGACCCTCTTCCTCAGCCCTCTGCTGCCCATTTCTCCTTCACTCCATCTGTACTTATCCATCCACCTCTGTATTGTGACCCAAACAACAGGCCCTCCGGGGTCAGTGGCTTGGGCCCAGGCCAAGATTGCTCTTTTTCTCTCTCCCTTCATCCGCCCCTCCCTGGGAGCACCTTCCCACCCTTAAAAAAACTCTCTCTGGTTTGTGTCAGTCTGATGAACACTCTCTTAACTGTTCTACGGCAAGAAAGCAGATGGATCCCTGGGACAATTTACAGCACAAAGGGAGAAAATGAAGGAGGGCAGTTAAATTGAAAAAGGGAGTACAAAATGCACTTTCAAAATGTTTCCCTGGCCAGTGAGCCCAAAATATGCCTTACATTTGCACATTCTTCCAATTTATCTCTTATTGAATTAAGGTTTCAGACTCCTGGACGCCTTTTAGGAGAATAAAGCAGAAGAAGAAAAGAAAGGCAGAGTGAGTCTAAGATATATCTGTGAGAGGAAGGACTGAAACTGGGCAATTTTTCTTGAGAACTCTTTTTTTGTGAGGATGATAGGTCATTTATAAAAAGTGATGCTTCATGATACAATGACCAACTAACAAAACTCAAGCCAGTACTTTGGTTATAGCACCACATCACAACAGAAGTCATTTAAGTTTCCCTTTCCAATCGAACAAGTCTATACCCTGTATTTTTATTCAACAAAAAGCCTTAAGGTAATTACCTTATTTACACGAAGGCGTATGCTTTCTGTCTTTTGTCTTCATGGCCGTGCGTCTACAGTTCTCCTTGAGCCATCAAGAATAGTAACATACAGGAAATCAATATGCTTTGCAAAATATCACATCCATAGCTGCTAAGGGCCCTCTTTTGATGGCAACTGCCTACCTTTCCATAATGGTAAACTCCACCTCTGAAAATCATTGTTCCTGGAGAAGTGGCATAGGAAGCATGAGGTAAAGCAAGTCTCATGGCAAACCACTTGTTGAATATACCAAAGATCTGGCAGCGATGAAAGAAGCCAGAGGAGGAAAAGTTTTGCTCTGTAGGGGTTTGGATAAGCCAGTTCTCCATCTGTGATCATTAAGGTCCAGTTTTCCATCCATGCTGCCTCGCTCTCAGCTCTGTCACAGGGCACATGCTCAGGTATTATTGGTCTCTGCAGTGCTAGAAAATTCAACTTGGGGACCCAGAGCAAAGGGTTCATTCTAATAATGCAGACATTGTTTGAGGAGATTGAGCAATAGCAATGGTTTCATAGAAAAGGTCAGTCTGGACTTGACATTTTCACTACAGAATGATTTTCACTGGAAGAAAAATGTCAAAATATCAGTTTTGCAGTTTTCCAAACACTTCGTCATACTGCCTCAAGCCCCAACAAACTGAAAGGGCACAGGGGACTGTCTGATCTTTTAAATTCCTGAATTTACACATTTCTTTCCTTGTGCATTTGCCAATATGGGTGGTACCTCAGGATGATATAAAGATTAGTCACACACACTTTTTCTTTTCTTCACACACACCAGTTTACTATCTTGATGACCTACCATGAGGTGAACTGCATCCTTAAGTAAGAAGAGTGGCACAGTTCGGGGCTTGTCACAAATGATTAAGCTTTCAGTATGTCAATGGTAAGCAGTTGTTGTATTTTCTTCTTCTTTAAGTTAAATTTTCATTGTTTTTTTTATTTAACATATTTTCTGTAATAATTTTTGCATTGTTAGATAGAAAGTAAGATTTCACATGCCTGGATACATGTGTATGATGATAGTTTCTCAATAACAAACTGGATCATTAAAACCCAGGTACGCAGAAGACCATCTCTGAATGCACAACACATCCAACCTTGAAGCAGATGGTCTACACCAGCAGAAGGTCACGCATCCACTTTATTAGGTACACCTTGCTAGCTAATAAGGTGACTGGGGAGTGTATGTCAGAGCTGACATGAGCTAACCATGTTGAAAAAAGCAAATAATGTTGTTTTGATTCTGAAAGAACATCCAAAGTACCCAGAGGCAGTGTCGACGAAGATGGGGCAGGGAGGACGGCGAAGGGGTAATAAAATTAGGATTCTAATTGCCATTCCCTACCACACCAACCACTATTTTAATCCTGTACAACTTAAAACTGTTACTCATATTTAGGGTATTCTTCTTGCCCCAGAATTCACAGAAACCATGCCGTATGCATCCCAAAACCCCACATCCAACAACAACATGAGCCTTAGAGCACACCAAATGAACCATCTCTTTCAAATCTTTCTCAAGCAGTGGCAGGGATTTCCAAGTCATTTCAGGAATTTTCCAAGGATTGTAAAAGTGCCATTTTGTGGAAGTGATTTTTACACAGCATGGCCAAACTGACCAGAAATTAGCTGGTGGGATGTCAATAAATTCTAAAACCTATACCCTTTGGCAGGACCCATATTTGTCCATGGCTATAATCAAAATCTGAATGACAAGACATGAATCCAACTTTATTTGCCTTAGTCAACTCAATTACGAATGCAACAAGTAAAGACATGTTTTCGCTTTTCCTCTCCTTGTCCTTTCTTTTCCTCTCAGCTCTTTCTGAACTGTGCCAAATGGAGTCTCAAGGTTATTGACTTCTATGCTGTTAATACTTTGCCCACTATTTTAAATTAGATGTAAAGCTCCATAAATCCATGAGGAAATAAGTTCCTTTTACAAAAAAATAAAATAAGAGACTAACCCCAACCTGATTGTTTTGTTAATGAAAAGGAATCATATATTTTGGATGACTGAGACAAAGTCTGTTGGAAATTCGAGGCTAGGTGTTGAGAGTCCCTGAGACTCAGTGGCGAGTTACATATTCCATATGTCCAGCATTACTCAACATTGGCTCACACTGCTTCCTATGGGGGTGAACCCCTGCATCCATTCAACACTAATGAGCTGATAGAGAGAACACACATCTACCATATCCTGTCAGTATTCCTGTGCTCATTATGCAGAATACACATTTATTTAATGCACAAGAACTGTTTTTTGTTTTTTTTTACACAATATTGTTGTTTATGGTAGCTATCCCCATCTGTCTATTGTTTTGTTCATTTGCTAATCCAATGTGAAGGTGACACTGTCCATCTACACTGCCCAGAGGAACTATAGTCTGCCAGTTCATTTACTATCCAGCCCTTTTAATCAGATTCCTGACTGTCAATGCCAAACATGACTGACAATGATATTACATCAACGGCTGAGAGAGGAAATTATTAACACAACGCCCTCTATAAAGAAAATTGGGAGGCTTGTCTGAGTGATTGAATAGCTTTTGTCTCTGTCTTACAATGGCACATTGTGACGTGTAAAATCTGGTCAACACTGCTAAGCAACTAACATTTTGTATGGAACGTTTTGCATGGTAACCTTTTAATTTGGTTGGAAGACAGTTTCCTCAAAAATTTTGACTAGCAACAGTTAATTGGAAATGGAGCAAGTGTATGACATTAACAGGTATTTGCTGTTCTAAATTACATGGCAACTGATCTTGTAGTTGGGACTTTCAAAACCACAGATGTCAGCATCATGGTGACATTACAGGAAAAGTCAAGGAAATCACCGCAGTCATCAGGAATCATCATCTGGGAGCCATTAATGTCTGCACAAACGTCTGTGTCTATCAAATGTCTGTTTTAGCTCTTGTAGATTACAAGAGATTTTAACAACAATTTTAGTGTGGAAGAACATGTTGACAAAGCTGACCAATAAACACAACCCAACACAAAGCCAATCACACTACCAAGCAGGTATTTGAAGCATAAAAACATTCATGGTAAACCCTGTAACCTCTCCTTGTTTCAATGTGCATCCCAGGTACACAGTGTGCCACAGCCAAATGAATAAGTGCACCACTTGACTCTGCACACACGGTGTTTGAGTGTGAAGTTGCAGCTGGTTTGCTTTCAAACTGTGATTTGTAAAGCTAAACAAGCACTGCAGAAAAATGTTTTCCTCTATTGGAGAGAATATGTGATTGAAAGAGCTGCCACTTTTTGGAAGCAAGGCCCAGACTTTAATGTACTAGTGGCTGATTTTGTTTCCCAGTAGCCACCATTAAATCCCTAAATAATTTAGAAACGTTGTTGTTTTTGTGCGAAGCCACAAGCAACAGTGATATGTGCTAATACGACCATACAGTGATAAGGACGTTTAAGACATTTTCCAAGCCTATGACCGCTTTGTCTGGATTTGATTATCAAATTTCCACCCGAATTGGGTTTGTACCCTTCTTTTGGTTTGAACTGCATTCACACATGCGGTTAACTGAATCTTGGTTCAATTGGAAGCAAACCAAGACCCCTGTATTTTCGCGAACCCTCTTTGGTTCATTTGAGGTTTCAGTACAGAAAAAAAAAACAAACTGAATCTGAATATCTGACAAAATGCACCAGTGTTCGCTTCAAGTGGACCAAACAGCTCAGGTGTTTATGTCCCTTAATCTTTTGGTGTAAACCCAGCATAAGAGGAACAGTACAGGGGGCGATATTCACTAAGCTCTAACCTCGTGATGGCAACATCAGCCCTCTATGTTGCCTCAACAAGCTGTCCATTTATCAAAACCATGAGGTCCGTTTTGCATACAGGCCTCAGCGAGGAAGAATAAGGTTGATTCAGGGGTAACTGAGCCCCTGACTGGGAGCCATATGAGCCAAATATGATTCGACAAGGCCCAGAGCTCCAGGGTCAAGCCACAGCAAGGAACATGTGTCCCTAGGAGGGAATGCCTTGTTGCTCCCTCAGCCAGTCCGAATTCTCCAGTTTGTGCAACAAATCCTAATGAGGCTGCTCTCTGTGGGGGAACCAAGGCCCTGTCTGTGGGGATTTGTCTGAAGAGCTAAACAACCGAGGAAAGACTCAGTGAAGCAACTTACTCGCTTACACCCTCACTCTGTCTCACACACACAAGCAAAGACTGATGAGGTGAGGGAAGCCAAATGGTGCTCTGCAAGCCGAGGCATGGCAAAGGAATAAAAATGTGTCTAACCAGAACGACAAGGTATAAAATATTAACTAGAAAATACAACCTGATGTGTGAGTGATAGGCCGTGACAAAATATCTGTTTGTTCAAGCTACTGGCAGTAGGTTAAGAAAGCACACGTCCACTCAAAAAGTCAGGTTGTGCACAACGTAAGCCTGCGGTTTGGGCAGTTAAGGTTTATGTGCAGTTCAAATAAGTGAAATTTTACTGCTGCGACAACAAACTGGCTTACCACTCCAAAAAATTTTTTTAAAAAAAGGAAAAAAAAACTATAACCAGTCAGTGCCAGGATCATTTAAGAATTAGATAGGGCTCTGGAATAATAACATTTCTGACAAAAAAAAATTGCACATAAATGTCAAAACCAAATATGGAAGTTTCCATCTGTGGTTGATATTCCAAATTCAATACAGACCAATAGAACTTTCTGAGAAAAGACGGCAGGACGGAAAAAAGGTCGGTGTTCAAAGACATTCCCATGTTTCTGATCTGTCTTTGGGGTCAGTCCACCTGAACCGCATTAATTCATTTTCCCTTTCTGTGCCTCTTCCTTTTCCTCGGGACAACTGTGAGGGTAATGCTTTGTAGCAAAGCCTAGTTTAAAAGTCAGATAGCCATATATTACAATGATACACTCTGACAACTCTATTGACCACAGTCTCCTTCTTTTCAAAGGGGGGGGGGGGGGGTAAAATAGTGGCACTAATACGCAACACCTGTTCCTTTTTGGCATCCGTCACTATATCAAATATACAAACAGTGACAGCTGTGGTGCAGGCAGTGAGATGGTGAGGCTCTGGGCCTGCGTGATGCAACAGACACAGACCGGGGTTGTTTCTCCGAGCACTTCTTCCCACATAGGGCCCTGTCCAGGTCAAATAGCTGAAAGCAGAGTGTAGTGGCCAAAGCCTGTAATATTTCACATATGCTTTTTGAGGAGCACCAGGCACTATCAATGTCTTTAATCTAAGGCCCGGGAAGCAAAAGGAAAAGGGCCTATCAGGCAGCCTGCTTTCAATTACGAGGTCCATAAAGACACTCAGATAGGAGTCGATGTGATGGATGGTATGCCATGATAGGATCCATGCCTCCGTCTGCTGAGGCTCAAGTTTGCCTGGTGGGATCATCAACATGCCAGAGACACACCCAAGACTTAAGTCTAGCTACAATCAAAGGGGTGTAATCAAGGAGTTATTACAAAGATCTGGAGTATTAACTATTTGCCTGTATTACTCTTCTTACCTGGGTGGCATCACAACTGATTTCCAAAAGTCTCTGAAGGGACAGGACAAAAGAACAAAAGATTCAAGGCAAGAGTCTACAGCCATGCTAGCGGCACAGTGGTACTTTGAGCTGAAAGCTAACATGTTGATGTTAAGCAGATATCATGTCCACTATGTCCACCAGGTCACTTAGTTTTGCATTGTTTGTTTGCTTGCCAAAATTTGCTACTTAGCCCTAAACACAACATACATTATAGGTATTTTTTACATTATTATTCAATTGCATAATGATCTTACATGCTAAATTTAAGTAATTTCTATGAAAAAATAAATAAATAATAAATAGAAAAAAATAATTAAATACCAAAAGATACACATCATGCTGCTAAATGTAAAAATCCGGATTTAATATAAAACAACAAATTTAATCCAGGGCTGTAAAACACAGAAAACACTAAAGAAGCCCTTTGTCTCTACATGGCCATAGGAAAGTTATTTATAATCTTCAAGGAGATAAATATTAATATAAAAAAGGATGACTTGTCAGCCTGTGACTACATGCTGAATTTGCTTTCATTCTTCTCTAATTTACACTATATGCAAGTGTGCATGTGTTTAATGGAGGAAGTTGGGAGATAAATCTAGCATCAGCAGTCAGTAGCCAAAACAAATTGAGAAAGTCATCCGGTGATTCAGACACTTGGCTTGGAAAAATCTATTTTCAGTTTACAGTCAACATTAAAATCACTTATATAGCATTTTTTCTTAGTCATTCTTTTGTTTTGTTCTCTCCACCTCCTGGGTTTGACTAATGTGACACAAAAGGGCATACAAGGTAATTCTATTTATGCAAAGGGCCTTGCAACACGGTTTTCCCCTTCTGTTTTTGGCCTCCTCTCATCTGAACTCTGCTTGTTTATCATCATTTCATTTATAACTGGATGACTTCATTCAAAACAGGACAAGCTTTGCTGAATTTGATTTTCATAACCATAACATTCGGATATCATATTTCTCATTCAATTAAATTTCATGTACTGGTCATTAAACTGGATGTACAGTGCAATAGCCAAAACAATTTTCAGCTTGCATTTTTAATTTAAAAATAACTGAATATTCAAGTTGAAGGTGCAGCTTTACACTCTTTGTAGCTTCAAAAGCTGAATGGGAGCTCTCCATAAATTTAGCAAGTGTCTTGGTCAAACTCACTACATATACCCGTTACTGAATCATACATGAGGTTGAGACAGAAAGGATTCCGTGAACTATCAATAACTCCAGAACAGATGCTTCATGGACCTCATGGTGTGATTGTTTTGGGATCCGCGGAAAAAGAAAAGAAAAAGAAAAAAGACACAGCAGACACGTCTAGTTAACCGATTTTCCTCAGAAGTTGGAAGAGACAAAAAACAGAGCTAAAAGAGCCACCAGGCCAGAAACATATCTACTAAATCTTTACTGTTGTTTCTGCCATATTTAATCTGCACACTTTCTCATGGCTGTGTATACAAGTCTATGAGAAAGTGACCTGACTTTTCACTTGATCTATTACTTGAGGACACATTTTTATGATGGGTTTTTGGTCTCAAAAGCTATTTTCAATAAATATGTGCACATTGTACTGTATTTAAAAAAATGTAATACAGCACAATGTTCATATTGCAGCTGGCTGCCATAGTGTTGTCCAGTTTGTGTGAACTTAAATACACTCTCAGGTGTTGGCCTTACAGTTTTACTTAGCATCCCTTTCTCATCCAAATATGGTCACTTCTGGCTCCGAAAACCCAATAGACTATGACCAGAAACCAAGATGGTGAGAGCCAAACATTTAAAACAGTAGTCCCAAACCAGTGTGTGACATCAAGGTGGCTACATCTGCTTCTTAAATACAGTGAATAGTATCAACTTCAAGGTAATGATGTGTCAGTATTGTGAACATTACTTGCTTCCACTGCCCCCATGTGGTAAAACAAAAACGTTGTTCATATATGGACTATAAACACCAAAAAGGTTGATAAACCATCTCCGAAAGATCTTCTCACAGAGTTCTTTTCTCCCATCAAAAGACAAAAAACTTTGAAATCTGAGTCCCTGGTTAGATTTCATCCCCACTGAAAGCAAAATATTTATCACAGACAAATCTCAATCCATGTCCTTGCGAAGACAGGAGCGCCCAAGAGCTAGGAGAACATCTCTCTTTCCCTTGGAAATCCTCACTGGATCGGGCCAGCTGGCCTGTCAGCACCGAAAGACACAAATCCCTTCTGTGTAGCAGTTTAAAGTCTTTATAAAGACAGACAGAGATTAGGCATGCTGGTGCCACGGGTCCACCAGTGTCCCCATCATTCAGCTCAACATCAAAGCACACAGTGCAGCAGTTTGAAATACAGACAGCAAGTGTGCAGTCATTCCTCCGGTGGCAACCAACTCCCGGCCCGATTAACCCCTGTTCCACCCTGAGGAGAAAAAGCACCGGATACAGCTCACAGCAGCGCTGGATAAATTACAATACCAACAACTGCACATCAGCAACAGGACAAAAGGTCACTGGGGTCAGCAGATCATTTGAGTTTTCCAGTTTTAGGCAATTTATAGTGAAAGTGACAGTATGTTTAAACTCTGCCAATGGAACTCATTGTGTTTTACAGAATCTTTCCATGTTTTAACCAAATTCTTTCTGCCATCTTCATATTATAAGACATGACTTACTGTATCGTTACACCTGTTTCATTTTTCATCTGTGAGGCTGATATAAATATCAGAGTTCCTATGAGTATGCAGGTGCAAACGGGTTCCACTTTTCACACAGGTCTTCCATCTATTACCTCTTTTTCCAACTTAAAAAAAAAAAAACTTTTCCAAGTCCTCCTGCATTAGGTCACTTTCCTTTACTGCCACTACTTCGGGAATATTTCCATCAACTAAATGCCAGCGGTTACAATCAGGAAAGATTACAGCATATTATCAGCAGATGGACAAAAGAAGAGCCAGACTAGAGGGTATTAGAGCACAGATGACACATGGGATTCATTCAGAGGAAACAGAGATGAATACTGGTGTCATCAGCAGAAGGTAATGGTGGTTAATGGAGCAAAAGACAACAAAAAAAATGCTAACTTACTCTGTTACAAAAAAAGGAATATTGTTTGTTGTTACTGGCAACATTTAAGCACAAAGAAGGTGCAAACCAGAGCAAATGAGGAAAATTAGGCTATCATGCTTTCAACATCAATGCAAAAGAAAAACTAAAGATTTTGCCTTCAGTGTATTGTTGCCAGAGTGCTCAAAGATAACATACAGACTGATTTAGAAACATAAAGGCTGGTTTTCAAAAAGATAATGTTATGGAAATGCTGCCCAGATGGACATAGGCCAAAAATGAGATGGCGAGCAGCTGTTAAAGCCAGCTGTCCAGACCAGTTGTTCATAGGGCTGGGAGATCAGGATGGAGGGATTCGTGCAGGGGTGGGTGGGTTTTAGATTTTCACAGGGAAAATAGTGAAAATAATTCAAGGTAAGTTATTGTGAGCACTTTAGCATAATCAAATGTGTCGAATCTGGATTTGGGAACATTTGTCAGGAGAAATCAGAAGGCCAGATTTGGTACTGTTCAAAATTGCAGTTTTAGTTTAAATTACAGGAACTGAACAGATAACGGCTTGAGGAACAAGAACCTGGTTGTTTACATAGTTTAGAAAAGCAACATATTACACAACAGATCCATAATGTAGTAGTCATCGTTTTAATGAAACAGCATAGGATAATTATTACACTTAAGTAAGTTAAGTCATTGATATATCTGTAGCTGAAATGGCACTCCATCGATTTGGAAATAAATTAATTCCCAAAATAAATTTGTTGCTACATTTTAGGCTTGGGGCTAATATGTTGATGAGAGCAATTATAAGTCGACACAGTTTCTCTATACATCAAACATGACATCATGATCATCAGACCTGTGATCGGGGCTGATGTTGGGCAATAGTTAGCATAACACTGCCCTCTAGTGGCCTCTTCTATCTCATACATGGGGACACAAGAGGATCACAAACGGGGACTGCCCAGGGTCCCGGGTACAAGTTTGTCACTGAAATTATTATTAAAAAGAACAAAAACCAAAAGACTGTATATTTTAACTAAATTATATTAGTGTAGTTTAGTTGTGTGTGGACTGAGAAATTCCAATAACATTTGACCATTTATGTTATTCTTTTTAAGTCTCTCACTCACTCATTGCAATGCGTAGCATTGTAAGATTAGGGTGTGGGTTTAAAAGATGTTGAACGTGTTCCAGGTACTTACTGGCCTCTGTGTATGTGTTTCCTTGTTTCTGACAGCAGTGCACTGACCTCACCTGGCAGCCTCCAAGAAGCTCTGATAAGAGAAAAAACAATTACAAATCACTGAAAGACACAGAACAACATTTCCTAGCAGATGCTATATATCTCAGAGTAAACTGTAGATCAAAAGATACTGACATTTATTACATTTTTATGACTGTTTTTAACAGTAATTGTCAAGGCAGGACAGCAACACCAGCCTGACCACAAACTTCATATTAAAATAACTGTTATCAAGAAAAGGTAGCAAAGATTTTAAAAGATTTTATTTTGCAATTTTAATTTACTTTCATACTGATCTAACTGTTGTGGAAATGTAAAATCAGCTATTTCATAATAAATTGCTTATGCTGATTTTCTGTAAAATACATTAACTCGAAAATATAAGTGCAAATAAAAGGCAAAGATTAATCCTGGTTTTATAAAACAAACATATGTCTATCTCTCTAAACCCCAAAAAGCAAGCATTATAAATGAATCAACACTGTTAAGTTGAGTAGATTTCTCGTTGTGGTTAAGGTAAGGCAGAAGAAAGCTGCAGTCACACTCCTTACACTCCTAAGGTTTCAGCACTAATGCTGTGCTGAAGCCAAATATTTTCCATCAGTCCAACCTACTAACCCAGTGCTCTGTGCCTTTCATTTTCCAATTGTGTCTCTAAACAGTTATGCGGCTCAAGGGCTGCTGGTCACGTTCATATGATGTTGAGAAGCTGTGAGAAGAGGATTAGTCTGCTAATGCTCGTGAGAGAAACACACAACAAACTAGTGACATTGAGCTTGGAAGCCAGTCCGTATGCATGCAGGATTGATAATTAAGGCTGCACAGTTAATTGAAATTTTATCAGAATTACATTATGGACTATTGCAATATCCAAATGCAGGGGGCAGAATATTTTCAAAATATGTGTCTTCTGAATTCATTTTGGTGCTGCAGTGATGTCCCCAACCTAAAAATCATATTATTTGAACTTTGAAAAAATATGTGATACAGATCCTCACAAATGATCATTTAAGTATAATTAACTTGGTTTATTACGAATATATATATAAATATACTGTTGTTGTTTTGTTTTTGTTTAATAAAAACTGCATTGATGATCATTGTGTCTAATAGTCTTCTGACTTATTTGTTTTTCTAATAAGTAATCCATCATCCCTATCTTAATCAAACATTCAGCTTGAATTAGATAGGGATGTGTTTGTTTGTGCCAAAATTTGTTATTACTAAATTAAATCAAACTTGATTAAGGACA
>JAOWBC010000383.1:21164915-21175869 GCA_028566105.1 Hypoplectrus providencianus | reverse complement strand
AAATGTTATTCATTAGCTGATGTCTCTAAATCTGGCTGCATGGTATGTGTCAACAGGGCATTTTTCGATGCCTCCAGCGTTGGACACTTGTTGTCCATACTACTAGTGTTGATAAGATGATTGACAGGTGCTCTCCTTCCCTGAAACAGGACACCAAAACACAGTGGAGCATTTTCCCATGTTATTACAAGCATTGGATAAATATTAATATATATTTTTTTCATGATTGCTGACCAAGAAGTAAAACATACATCTCCTCCAACTACACAAACCCTTTGTAGTGTTGTCGTGTAGTGTGGAGCTTCCAGAGATGGCTAATCGCGGAGCATCTAATATGTTGCTGTTCACACAGGCAGTGAACAAGAAGCATGGAAATCACAGGCCCTGTGGACACAAACCGTTCGGATTCAAAAGTTAGAATAATACTTAAATGTTTTTGGTAGGGAAGGGTTTTTTTCCAGGCTTTTCCACTTTTTTGCCAAGAGTTTCATGAGAAAATCTCGCCAATGATGACCGCCATGCTTGATGTGAAATCTGAGCCAGGAGACTGTTAGCCTAGCTTAGCTTAGCCTAGCATTAAGGCAAGATTCATAGGTTTTCTCTGTCCAAAGGTAAAAATATCTTTCTACAAGCACTTCAAAAGCTCATTAATCAATAATATTTCGTCTTATTAAAGCCATACTAAAAAATTAAGTTAAAAAAAAAGTTTTGGTTGATGGAACTATTTTGTGACCAGGCACAGTGCCTTCCTGTGCCCTTTTTATACTTTTACAGAAGATATAAGATGTTAGTTAGTGAGCTTCTAAGGCAGTAGAAAGATATTTTCACAAGCTGTTTGTCCTCTATGTGAAGCTAACAGTCTCCTTCATGTAGCTTCAGATTTAGCGCATGGACGCGTCTCAAACTTTTCATCCAACTCTGGACGAGAAAGCAAACTGGCTTATTTCTGGAAACGTCAAACTATTGCTTTAAGGGACCCCCTGCCTTAGTGATGGTTTTGGAGAACTAGAAGTATTCTACAAAGCAGGATCAAACAAAGCAGTAAGCCAGGAACTTTTTAAATAGTCAAATATTTAAACCTGAATAATGTTTCAAATAATGTGTCCTGCCTGTAGAATAGCTCCCAGCCCTGGGCTCTAGTCTAGTAAAGCTCTATTTAAATCTTATCGCTTCTGTGTGTACGAAGCTGCGAATACAGTGACTCAGTACGGGGAACTGTTTCCAAAAGAAAGGTTTGAAAGATAAAAACAATATGTATTTATACTCATTTTTTATGGTAATGTACAAAAAAAAGAACGACATATGTTTTAAAATGAATCATGCTTTTATTGTTAAATTAATCATGCTTTTTAATTTCTCCTGACTTATTTTCATTATCATTTAAAATGTTTTTTTTTTGTTTGTTTTTTTGTCATCCCTTATTTGACTGAACAACAGTCTCCCCCTGTTTGTGTCTGAGGTAGTAAGCTATTTTGTGAAAGATGAAAAATGATGCACCTTATTTAAAATAAGAAGCTTAAAATGAAACCTTCCCTCCCCCGAGCTCTCCTTTGAAATGACAAAACGTCCAATATAATATTATGGGGCTGGTGTGAAAAACATTTCAGTACAGCTGCTTTACACACTATATATCATATGAAATCAAAGCCCCAGCATGTGCTGTCTCTCCTGAAATAATGCCACACCAAACTCCATAGAGAAATGTGCTATTTTAACACTGCAAAGTGCATAAAACATCTCTTTGAAAAATAGTTACTTATATAATGAAACTACAAGTGCAGTATTTATTAATAGAAAATGGCTCTATTTAAGTTTTTACACTCTCTCTTGTTATGAAAATGCAATATTATATATGGAATATGCATATCTCATATCTGGAGTAAGTAAATGTTTTTTTTTTGGTTTTTTTTTTTACTGACCAACAAACAGTGTTAATAGGTGAACTATACCTTTAAGGTGTCAGATCTAAAGAGGACCTAATAGAATTCACTCACATTTCTCCCTTGCAAAGCACAAAGTTTATGTTCATGAAACTATTTCAAATTAACTTGCGAACCTTTTTTTATTCTAAGGTTTTTTTTTCTATGGAGTTTGGTGTGACGTTCCATCGCCATGCAAAGAATAATGTTAGAAACGGTGAAAAGGAAGGAAAAGACTACAAAGAGTGCGTTTAGAGATTATCTCACTGTAAGACACTTTTAAATGACTTGCCTTAGTGTGTGAGAGATGCCACGGCCCAATTAGCAAGTACAAGTTTTAATCCAGCAGTATTTTATACGAGCGTTTGAGCTTGACACAAATGTTTATGGGATGGAAGAAAGAACCCTCAGGTGCTCAAGAAGATTCTGTGCTTTTCCAAGAGAAAACTGGAAACAGATTCCCACTGAAATCTGAAACAGGCTTTCTCCGCCCACTGTCGCGTGTAATCCAGTGGTAGTGCTTACTCTGAAGGGGTGTCCTCTCGTGGTGTGTCAGGGTCAACATGTCTACATGTCCTTCTGTGTCCCCAGTGAAAACACCATCCACTTCATCTCAGTATAGCTCTGAAAAAGAGGACTGAATGCTGTTGTATCAATCTCAAATCTAGTTATGTTCAAAATTACTGTATTGCCCATTTCAGAATTTAGTGCCTTTTTTGGACAGTAGACTGTTCTGTAATTAAGATGTAGTATATATACATTTTTTTGTACAGTTTCTTTGGTCATTTTTTTAACTTGTGTTTATTTTAGTATGATATATATATATATATATAATGTACAAGAGAATAAAGCTATATCAATGAGGCCTTTTCCTGGGTTTGCTGTCTTGTTGGCTACAAATATTTAAATGTGCACATGGATTCATCACATATTGATTGACAAGCAGAATGAAATTTATTCAACAATATAAAAAGTTGATTTCGCTTTCATTATCAGTATTGTCTTTGTTAAATAAATAAGCTTTCAGACATTGTATAAAATATCTTATTTACCAGACAAAAATGAATAGTAATTGCATTCCAAAAAACAAAGATCACCATCAAGCATCCCCATACACACAGCACAATTCTGTTGAGGTAAAAAAAAAAAACACGCATGATCACTATTTAAAACTTCCAATCAATCTTGACACACTTACTTAGAGAAAAAGCTGATTAAAATGTTCAGTAGAATTTGTCAGGAGTGCAAGTTTTTTCCTAGAATAGTAGAACACATTCAAGAGCTACAAGAAGCTCCATTTGCAGTTTTTAATCTATCACCTTATCACCTTTCTACCTTTTTAACAGCAGAATCTGGTGGTTTATCTCTAAGGCACATTGGCTGAGTAGTAGTCGCTATATTTCAAGGCACAATACTTAAAAATAAACAATACCGACAGGTATAAGACAAGCCGAGATACTCTGAAGTCTGTTCAAACCTGCAGCTGCAATTCCGTTACGAACAGCAGAATTATGAGCACGTAGGAAGGTGTTGTGTAACCTTTGGAGTCTCGTACAGAAATACAGTGAACTTTAAAACTGTTTAACACTGAACCTTTTAGCAGATACCTTTGCCCAAAAGCAGCATAACATTGAAGGGAAAAATGTGCAGATCTTAAAACAGCTTTTCATTGTCAACTGTGACAAATACTTTCCAAAGGAGACATCCATTTAAAGTCACATTACAGAGAAATGCTTATTTGTATCTACAAATTAAAAACATTCACATTTTTGATATGTACTTTTACTTTTACTAAGTTTGTTAAGTAGTCTAGGGCCCTTAAATAGGTGATGAGTGATCTGAGGCATGAGAGGGTGGAGAATAATTTTGTGTCGCCCAGACTTACAGCAAAGGACCAGACAGGAGGGAAGCCTGTCATCCCTATCACACCAGATAATCCACTGAAGTGTCTCTTTAAAAAGCTTATTGTATGACATCATCAGCTGCTGCAGGTGGGTGTCCTGACACTGTGGCGCTCATGTGTTCCACGACTTACGGTTTTCTCCTCTGCTGCGGCCGCTTGATGCCCCACCACCTTCACCTTTGGCCAGAGCGGTTAGGGCTGCCAGGTTCGGGCTGGACCCAGACAGGTTGGCACTGCGGCGCTTTTGCTGTTGGCGCCGACGCTTGCCGCTGCTGCCCCGACTAACCCTGTCGGGCCTTACCAGCACGCCATAACCTGGGTTACAGTGGAAGTAGTGCTTGCCGCCCACTGAACCGTCATTCTTTCCTGGAGGGAGATAGGTTTTGTTTGAGATTCTTGCTGGTGATTGTCAGTTAAAATGCTTAAAATAGCAACAGGAATGTGTTTTGTTCTACTCACCTGCTGGAACCTCCAGTTCCACTCCCACCCAGGTACCTTTGGCAAAATCTGTGGGCCCGATGTAACGGACCGTGCCACTCTTGTTGCTCCCTACAGTCACAAACTCCCCTTCTTTCAACCAGTCGGGAAGAACTGCAGCTGTGTCTCCTTCTTCGGAGTCAGAGATAATTTCAAGGCTTTCCATCGGCACAGTCAGGTTCAGTCCAGCTCCAAGGCTGCTTGCCCGGTCCACCTGAGCAGGCTTATCCTCCTCCTCGCCTAAAATACGCTGAAAGGACTTGAGGCCTGAGGACTTGACCTTCTGAATCTTGAAGGGGTTTGCCACTGAGGCATCGGGCTTGGATGGTTGAACACTGGACTGAGAGGGAGCTGGATCTGAGGTGTTTGTCTCAGGTACACAGGCAGGTGCTTCCTGTCCCACTTCATCTGTGGCTGAGGATGAAGTTGGGATGGAGCTGTCCTTTGGATTTGAGGCCTCAGAAGTGTCTTGTTCTTCAGACAAAGTAAGGAGAAGAGCCAAATCTCTAGATGGGGTAGGATCTGGGACCAAGACTTCGGACACAGCTGGGACAGGGTTTGGAGCTGGATCTGGAGCACTGTCAAAGATTGTTGGGTCTTCTGGCTGCTGTGGCTGTGGGACAACTGTTTCAGACACACTCTGACCTTCTTGTGCAGACAGCTGAGTGTCTTTCTCATCTGTGGCAGCGTGCTCGAGTTCTTTAGTCAGAGGGGTTTCTGGTTTTGAGTGGTCTGTTTCTGAAAATTCCGTATGTTTGGATTTAGTCTCTTGTACGGACAAAGAATCTTTAATTGGCTCCAAGTTGTCTAATTGTTCTGATCTAATAAGGTCAATGGCTGAGTCTTGCTTTTGTTTGGTCTGGCAAACTAAGGCTGATTCTGGAACTGAATCTGGTTCTCCTTGCTCCTTCAACTGGACTGATAGAACCTGATCTTGTTGACTCATATTTGAATCTATTGGACTATTATCTGGTTTGGATGGTGGCAGGTCAGTCCTCTCTTCATCTGCCTTAATGTCCAAAACCAGCAGGGACTCCTGAGGCCCTAATTGGTCCGCAGGAAAAGACTGAGGGACAGTGTCCGACTGAGTCACTTTATGTGACTCTTCCTCTTCATCAGGCACCGCCTCAAAGCCGTCGGCTCTACTACCAGATGACGGAGGCAGGTCCCAGCTCAGAGTGTAGACCTCTGACAGTGTGGCTGTAGATATGCTAGTGGACATGTATCCGCTCGATGCTTCGCTCACCGGGCTGGGTGTGGAGTCTTCAGTCTCTGGGATGATTGGTGGAGGGACGGATCTGGGGCTCTCTGTTAGGATATCAGTAGGAATGATTTCCTCAATGGGAACCTGAGAGGGAAACCATAGCAACAAAGGTATTAGTGACTCAAGCTGCATTGAATCCCTGTCTGACATGTCTGTTCACAGTCTCTTGATTCATTCAGGTACTTTGAAACAGACCTGCGCCAATCTTTTATATTACTCAGATTGTTTTCTGTAAGGCCAAAAACTTGAGTTGCTTCATTGTTGTGCCTCAAGGAACTACTTTTTTACCTCCCAAAACTACGTCATCACTAAAAGATCACTCTTTCCATAACACAAAACAATGTTCCTCATGCATATGAGCAACACCATCTCTGGTGGGAAAACTTACTGGCTGCTGGTTTTTGCTCAGGCCCTCCTCAACACTGGCTGACTGCACCATGATGCGCGGCAAACTCTGCAACAGGAAGGGAATATAAAAGACCTTCAGTAAAGGACAGCTGAAACCAAAACAACCTTGAATCTGTAAATAAGAGCTGAAAACTTAAAAGAGAGATTTCAAGATGTGATCATGAACGAGTCGGTATCATTTCAGTCGGCTTCCACCTGGAGATTAGATATTAATATTAAGCCTGTAGATCCCAAACCTGTTCATTATACAGTGAGCATGAAGTGGTGATTAGCTGCTGTGAGGGAATTACAGAGCTCAGGCTTCAGGATGACGGTAAGACAGAAACGGAGCCTGCGGGGGAAAGCTAATCTACGATTGTGGAAAGATGACAGATACTGTAGGCTGAGCGTCGCGCTGTAGCCGCGCTGCTTTCTCTGGCAGCCTCACACAATACTAAACTAGGATAACTAACTAGGCCAGTTGGCCATCTGTTACAATACATTAGGACTGCACAGACATGTTATTATCGCATATAATCAGTGTAGTACATGGGTTTATTAGGGAGATGAAAAATATTTGATTAACTGTTGCAATCAGCAGTCAAGATGTTGATATGAGATGCAGAAAGTGCAATAAAAATATTTGTTCATCAGATCACTCAGACAGATAATCATGATAAACTGGTAAAACAATCAGGATAATTGCAGCATAATTATAATTGCACCCATAATCATTTATCCCTATTCAGTATTCTGGTTACCTCTTCAATGCTCAATGTGATCCGTCAGCTCATTCAACAGTGTGTGTGATTTGCTTATGACTTTCTCTACTTTTTGAAGAGCGTCTTAAATCTTGAGGTATTTTAAGATGTTTATTCAATCGGGACAATTATCTGACTGTCAGAGGATATTAATCAGGGTGATTGTTTGACTCTTGTCCCTGACCTCACACTCAAAGGAAATTAACACTTCATTCTTCAACGTCTGACGATCAAAATTAAGTGGTTTGATTCGGGTCACTTTGTGCTGTTGCTCTGAGCAGGACGATGACCTACATGGTGAGTATGTCTACGATCAGAGAGAAGGTCAAACACATCTATCCTACCACACTCTGGCTCGGGACAGTAAGCCTGTAAGTCAACACAGCAGGTGCACAACAAAGGATTCATTTTAATACGAACACAAAGATGTTATTAGTACATTAAAACAACGGCCATCAATTTAATTTGATAATTAATTGTCTCATAATGGAATAGTATCTGGAAAAAATTTAAACATTCAGCTACAGTGGCACAATAATATCAACTAAATTGATAATAAGCAATTGAATTTAAAGACTGCATTCTGGTTATACATCACACTTTTAATAGGAAATGGTAAGTGGACTGCACTTATATAGCGCCACCATCAGTAAACCACTCACACAGCTGATGACTCTAACTTGGGAGCAGTTTGGGCACAAGACATCCTTTGACATGTAACCTGCCATGGTCAAACCAAAACCTTTCTGATCAGTTCTAACATCGATGCCACATTACTCATTCATATGCTTTGCTAATCTTTAAGTTTCTCTACCCCACTTTTGAACTACCAGAAAATATGGGATGATATGAAATATACCTATATTCAAACCGATTATGGCCAAACGGCCCAGCCCTGGAGACTGTGTGACATGACTCAAGTCAGAGTCAACTCACAAATGTGTATCTTTAAACTCAGCTTGACAAAAAGGCTGGTGTTTGACTTGACTGGACTTGATCCCAATTCCATAGCTAAAAAAAAGGGTGATTTACAACATAAAAAATGTGCCAATGATCAATGAATTTCCCTTCATTTCCTCAATCAGCTAATGCTAATGCTAGCATTATCTGCTCCTCTCTCCTTTTTTCAGCTAACCAGTAGCCCCTAAATAACCCAGTCAATAGACAAACTAATGTAAAGTGTAACTTGCTAGTAGGCTACAGCCACTGGCGACAGTGCCATCCATGGTAGCTCTTACTTACGTAGGCAGGTAGGTTGAAATCAAGACAAACACATTATTCATGAATAACTAGATACCTATAAGTTATCACTTCACAATCCATGGCTGTTCTTGGCTTCCCTTAAAAAACGAAGGGCCTCCACCAGTTTATGCAAACTTTAGCATTTACGTCACAACTGCTGGCCACTGGTCTTCATATGGGCTCATTTTGTAAAAAAGACAATAGAGGATTCTTGATCAGAACAATCAAAAAAAAAGAATGCTTGTTTGCATAATACAAACTGTGCCCAGTTGCAAATGTTTTGGTATATTGAATCTTTTGATTAAATCATATAGTAAAACAATGACCTCATCCCATTACTGGTGTTTAGTCTTGTGGGAAATCCAAGCCAAGTCTTGTCTTCAAGTCACATTCAAAGTCATCATTGGCAGTGTTTTTCCACTGCAGTTTTTCAGCCAGGTGGTGAGATCAGGGTTACAATCAAACACTCATTCAAATGACAAACACCTCAACAGTCGGCTCGTGCTTGCAAAACCGCAGGCTTTTGTTTCTGTGTTGACCTTTCTAAACATCTGCGGCAGCCATGGTGGAGTGAAGCGATAATTAGAGCGATGGCCTCAAACAATGCACCAACAAGGCCCGACGGGTTTCTATTTCAACCAAACACCACGCCACATGATTTCCATGATTAGCTTCCCTCTGCTGCTCAAGGTGCTAATCAGTCGAATCAGATGCTGTAGTGTTTGGCTGCAGTGAAAAGCTGCAGACTCCCGGGTCTCGATGGCACATGATTGGAGATCAGAGGGTGCGGAGGAGGTGAAGGAGCCGGGGCGGCGAGGTTCACCTGCTCCTAATTAACCCTCCTCTACACACAGTGTGCTCCTGTCTCAGTGGGGGCTGTTTGTTGAGCTCGTGCTCTGATCACAAACATTATACAGCACGTCAATCACGACCACGTTTGTACTGCGTGCGCTGATGGTTTCCTTGGTAAACCGGTTTCGTTCGACTAACGCATGTGTCAAAGTGTCTTGATTCAGAGAGAAGTTTATTCTTAACGCAAAGACTGGAACGCTTTCATTTTAAGTTTACTGGAACTTTTGAACTGTTTTTTTCTGTCACACAACGCAGTGCCAAAACACGATAGGTATTCATTAATGATTAATAGCTATTTTTTCTTTTGATTTGTAGCAACTTAGTGAGTGTTTTCATATATTTTGGCTGGCAGACTGCTTTATTTCTTGATGAGTTAATCCCAGTTTTCTTATATACAGTCTGATACCGGTAAGACAGATCACCATAGATACTGAATAAAATCCTCTTTTTAAACAAAGTTTTAATATCTTCATCTCAACCAATGGGTAAAAAAGTTTAACAAACTTCTTTTCTAAAAATCTGCTAATCCTGTGATAGACTGGCAACCTTCACCATTTCAGCTGGGCTTGTCACCAACCACTCATGACCTGTCAAGAGGTTACGGATAATGGATCGATCAAAAATAAAATCTTTTAGGCTCGTACAAAGCTAACCTGTTATTCAGTACATTTTGTATTCCATAAAAGCTGTTGCTGTACTCTTAGTACTGTCTGGTAAATGGACTGTTAAGGACACCAAAAACAACCTTAGCCACCCCTCTGATGAAGACAAGATAAATGAAAATGTTTTGTGACCTTAAAAACGCGATATGAGGTCTGCACAAAGGAACACTTCCTTATTCCTTGTTTATGATAAAGTTCATCCCCTCTATTTTTCACAAACTTCTGAAAACCACTCATCTTGGGCACTGAGGCATTTATACACTTATCTGTTTATTATTTGTGTTTCCATCTACATAAGCTCTGTTTCCATGGCAACTGAAGAAATAGGACGAGCTGCTGATGAGTACAGGGGATATTTAGATTCAGGCTGCACTGATGCATATAAACTTTAAATCCCTGATAAGACAGCGAGCAGAATACAGGCTTTAATCCGGAGCCGACTGAACGAGTGTACCTGCTGATGGACAGCTGTCTGGTCTCTACCATCTTCCTTCCCGCCGGGAAGCAGTGACTTCAGCAGCTTGGGTACGGCCTTCACTGGAGGGAGATAAGATGCAGCAAAGCCTGAATGTGCTGATGGAGGGGACAGAGGACAGAAAAAGAAGAAAAGGGGGTTGCAAGAGCAGAGATGGGTAAAACAAGGGCAGAAAGAAAAAAAAGTGAGGCAGGGAGAAGGAAAATTCAGAGATGTGTTGGCAAGGCAGGAAAAACAAGGGACAAATTAAGATTCAGAGCAGAAGGACAGATATAGATGGCCACCGGCAAGAGTGAAGACATAGCTGAGGACATCAAAGGCAGCGAAAAGGGAGAGATAACTCAAAGCCACAGAAAGAATCCATTACAAGATAAACGTTTTATCGGCCGTACCTGTCTCTGGGTTCAGGTTCTGGGATATGGAGCTGGGCAGTGTGCGTAAAGATGATGGAGACAGAGACAGAGAAAGGTCCTGGTGGCTCTCCCAGCCCTGCATGCACACAAGAGCCAGACACATTCAATTCATCTGTAACCTGTAGCAGCCTCTGTTGGTGACCAGAAATATTTCAACCATTCATCCATGAGTGTAAAGTGCTATTTCAACTGTTTATCCATTACCTTTAGCTTTCTGTATACAGCTATTTATGATATTTAGCTATCTAATACCAACTGTTTATACATTATCTTTAGCTAACTATTACCAGCTTTTTAGTTTGTGTCTCACCTTCAAGTCACTGAGCCTATGAGTGGAGAAGGGGAGATCCAGACTGCTGGCTGACAGCTGGTTAAAGGGTTAGAGGGTTAGAGCCAGGATGTTAGTGAGACAGGTTCACAGCAGAGAGACAGGCTAATACCAGTGAGACATGTTAAGACTAAGGAGACAGGGTAATACAAGTGAGACAGGTTAATACTAAGGAGACAGGGTAATATCAGTGAGACAGGTTAATACCAGTGAGAATAAAATAAACAAAACCTGAAGCCTTGAAAACAATGTTAGTAGTTGTAAAAAAAAA
>JAOWBC010000383.1:21095762-21117192 GCA_028566105.1 Hypoplectrus providencianus | reverse complement strand
TTGGTTGACATCATCGCTGCCGTTCCACCACAGTACCGCCGTGCTCTGGTGCCCAAGCTAAAGGCCAAACCCATCCGTACTGCCAGTGGAGTATGTCCCTGTCTGTCACTCTGACCTGGAGTCAGCAGTTTAGTACAGTTGAAATGCATTTGGTGCATTTAGTGATTGTTTGATGTAACTTCAGACTATAAAATACAAAACTCAAAACACATTTTCAATACAACATCCATAACATTATATTTATACATTTATAGTCCATTGTGCCAGATTCTTGATTATAGACAGTCAGCATAAGATGTTTCAAATCTGACCTGGTCAGTATTAAGACTAAAAGAAAGTTGATCTAGGCTTGTGAAACATTGTCTGTAATATCATGGAACCTGTTCATAAAAATTATTGAATATATCTGTCTTCTATCCAGATTGCAGTGGTGGCTGTGATGTGCAAACCACACCGATGTCCACACATCAGCTTCACAGGCAACATCTGTGTGTAAGTCACAAGTGAGCTCCAAATTAAACTTCAGCTTATTTTTAGGTGCACTTCATTTGGTTTTGGAGATAAGTTGAATTTGAAATTGATAACAGTCGACTTCCAATATGGTAATATTAACTTAGATGTCGAAAAAGAAACATCAAGGGGTTCCAGTTGTTATGCTCTATGTGAAATTACATGTTTGTTAATTTATTGTTTCTATAGTTAGAGCATCTGTGTATCTTTCTTCTGGCAGGTACTGTCCTGGTGGACCAGACTCAGACTTTGAGTACTCCACACAGTCTTACACTGGCTATGAGGTAAAGTAGTTTCACTCAGTGTTAGTAAACACCACAGTATTCTTGTGAAAGTCTTCTGTTCTCCATTGTCTCTGGAAAATGACTAAAAAAATGGCTTCTTTGTAAATTCACCCTGATTATTATGACATTATGCATAACTTTACAACAAGTGTTTCATCAAGGGAATCTTGTTTTCCTGTTTGTAGTTTTGGCAGTAAGTTGTCTAATATCTATTTTAAGGTCATTGACTTTGACTTTCAGATACTACTTTTGATTATTTTTTAGAATAATTTTTGTCCTTCTCTGTTTGTGATAGCCAACATCTATGAGAGCAATCCGAGCACGTTATGACCCCTACCTTCAGACCAGACATCGTGTGGAGCAGGTCGGTCTAACCCTATTCTATGTAACCCTTTTTCCCAAATTGTTTGCATTAATGCATTACCACTCCCCATATCCTCACAGACACTGTGTTTGGAACTATGTGTTGGTAATGGTCTGGAAGGACCTGATTATTGTTGCTATGGGGCTTTTTATCTGGTAGAGTCTTAACTTGTGGATCCTGAGCGCATCTCAACCTCCTTTTTATACTCTAGTTTGTTAATGATTTTACTAGCAATGCAAATAAATGTTTTAATGACAAAGTTTCATAACATTCCCAGCAATATATATTTGTTTTTGTGTAATAATTAAATACATTGATGTTACAAAAACAAACACACACATGAACATTCAGGCCCATGACTGTCACCTGACTGTCACAATGCAGTGCAGCATGAGGGTTTGAAGGTCACAGACATCCAATGTTGGTTTTCAGCCTTGCCCCTTCTTTTTAGTCTTACATTTATGTTGTGGATTTTTGATGGGAAAATCCCGATCAGCATTTCTTTACAATTATCCATGAAGGTGAAAGACAAAACTTAAAATATAATGTTTTTTATCGCTTTTGATAGAATTTATCTGAAAAAAAGATCAGCAAATAATGACATTTAGGTTTCAAGCAACATCCCCACTTTTTTGGAATGAGGCTTGTTTGTACGCATAGCTTGGTTTGTTATTACATTTGACACAGAAATATATGCATTGTAATTGCGTAATGCATCTGCCTCTTTTTAGTTTCTATGGAACTTTCAAATAGTCACAAGGTGCAGAAATGGCAATTTCCCCGAAGACCCAGTGATCATCTTTGCTTGTTCTCATGTATAAATCATAACATTTGATAATATATTAGTTTACAGTAATGAGTGTCACAGCTTTTACCCGCCTGCCAAGACCTGACCCCAATTATGCCATTATTTAAATTTATGGCCACATTAGTGGAACGCAGCAGAGCAAATCCATCCATTAAAGCAACAGTTCATGTAAAGATGTGCGCTGCCTCAATCTCACTTTGCTACAGTTGTCATGTTTTTATTGCGATTTGGCTGTTGGAAGTTTTTTATAGGCAATTGCTGTTTTAAGTATAATTCTAATTTGTTTTGCAATATGTTCTGATCAGCCATAATAACTGTGGTTCCAAAACATCATGTGATTGCACTTCGCTTAACTTGACCGTTCTCCTAAATACAGCATAAAAAATTAGTTGTTAGTAAAATACAGTGTGTGTGTGTTGGCTTTGTAATCTGCAGCTGAAGCAGCTGGGTCACAGTGTTGACAAGGTGGAGTTCATCGTGATGGGTGGGACCTTCATGGCTCTGGCTGAGGAGTACAGAGACTACTTCATCAGGAACCTACATGACGCCTTGTCAGGACACACTTCCAACAACGTTGCCGAGGCCGTCAGGTAATTGGGAACTCAAAGCTACAGCTGCTGCTGTTCTCTTTTATGTTTAAGGACATTATCACATAACACTATTGTAGTAAGCACACTATTGCACATGAATAATAAAAATCACATACATGAGTGCTAAACCATTCTAGGGAGGGATAAAAAATCAAATAAAAATAGAAGAATTTAGTTGTGTGAAGCAAAACCATTGGAAGTTAGAGGAAATAATATTTAAAACCAACATTTGACCAATAAAAAAATGACAACGTGCGAGTTAAACCAACAAAAGAAGTAGAAAATAAAAAGCATGAACATATTTTAATGAATGAGACACATTACCATGATAAGTCTGGTGCAATATTGCTGCCAATTTCAACAGTATTTTTTGTTGTATCTTTCTTCTTTTTAAAATTTTTAAATTTAAACCCCTTTCAGTATTTGTACAACTACAGAGCCATATTTGACAATATTAACAGTAACCTCCACCAGAGGGAGGTATTCTACCATTTGTGGAGTTTTCCCTGCGTTCATTAATTTATTCATTTAGCTTTCCTGTACTGCTGGGTTATTTATCCCCGCTGCCAAATACTATGGAACAGTAAGAAGAAAAAAAAAAATCAAAATTAAATTGCATTAAAATTTAGATAAAACTTAATTATACGGACTCTGCACGTTGGAAGAACACAGGAATTCCCCACATTTAAGGAGTTAGAGCTTAATAAATGACTTTATTATTAAGCATATAAAAAAATAAAACAGCAGTTTATTTTCTGTCTTTCAGCTCATCCATAATTTGACTAATTGTTTCAGCTATACTAAGCTCACGTCTCCTTATTTTTTTTTTACACATAAAAATAAAACAAAGACTATAATTAAGAGCTTAGCCTTGCATCCATTTCCGCCCTGGACTAAGTTGCCCAGTCGTTCCCCAACCAGTGTTCAATGCAACATGGTAAGTACTGCACCAATGAGCATTTATACACAGATGTTTTAACATATGCTTGGACCCAGACCATTGAAAATGTTGGCATTATTACATTGAATTTGTCTTTTTCAGTCTAGTGCCCATACAGTTTCACAGGGACTCATTTCCATACCACTGTTGTAAATACAGACAGCTGTACACAAGCATCTTTTCTGATTACATTACTTATGATTATATGAATTTGCTTGCAAGGCCAAACATCAATCAAGTGCAACAACACAAGACATAGCAAGACAACTAATATCACTTGCCAGTAAAACAACAAGAAGTCTGACTTAAAGTTTCTTATTCCATGCAGCCAGTCTGAAATGCACTCTTGGCCAGTGGCTCCTTGTTTGCTTACTCCTACTTGACGTCCTCTTTGCCCTCTTTGCCTCTGCTATAATGTCCATGATGAGGCAACCCTACCACTTAAACTAGCTGACAGCACCTGCCATTAGCAGCAGTTGGTTGCCAGCTTTACATTAGAAACAAGTGCAGCTTCAGGGAACTCCCTAAATCACTGCAGCATGATCAAATCAGAGGGTAAACCGTAAAATCAGACCTTTATCTCCATAAAGTGTGGTCCCCCACTCATACACACACCAAAGTTGCACAGTACAGGAGCAGGAACAGGAGTTCAGGGCAGAGTGGGATTTTGAAGCTTTGATTTGTGGGTAAAAAGTAATGTAATATTGCTATAAACGGACCACCACTAAACACCAGACATCCTGTAGGAAGCTAGGTCATGATGGGCGCCCCGACAGACTACGCCGTCGAATGAACCTATTCAGAATTCAGCAGCAAAATAAACGCGGCCGCTCTCAGTAAGTCCTCCTCAGTTACTTCCATTGATTTCTCACTTAGCGAGTTAGCCCGGCTGTGAGTGAATTTCCCCGCACGTCTGCTCAGTATGGATGAGTTGCAACTTTTCAGATGACTTGGAGATGGTTCAAAGTCAAAGTAGAAATACCCATTTGTTGAAGGGCTGAAGACGTCATACAGACCATTTGACCAAATAATGGCTTTTTCACGGGACTGAGGCTGTTTGTTTGTCAGCGGGGGCTATTTAATTCCCTAAAGTCCGATAAGATCCAAGGCACCAGTTTGTGTGTTGTTGGCGTACGCGCGTGGGTGTGTTCGTGTGGAGGTGTGTGAGCAGGCTCGTAGGTGTGAGTTTGCCCTGCTCTGCTGTCGGCATTCTTCGTTAAGATGCTGTGATTGCAGTAATTGAGCTGGCTGCTGCTCAGCCTGTGACGGAGGGGGCTCTTGGTCAGGCTGGAGACTGCTCTTATCTCTGCCTCCGCGTTTGCTTGTGCGATAATTGTGGTGTGTGTCTGTGTATCGGAGAAAGTGCGCACGCTGGGTTGAGCATGTTTGTCTGCTCTCACCCTGCTCCCGATCTGATCACAGTAGCAAGATACCTTGAGATAATCACCTGAGATAATAGACTTTTTATTGATTCATCTCATACAATCTGATCATCCTCTCTGGAGCATAAACTCCTATAATTGGTGTAAATCAGCCAGCAGACTGTAAAAGATGGACTTTTATTGCCAGCAGATACAGAATCAGAGGGAATATGCGCTGACATGAGGGGAGCTAATGGTCATTGGAGCAGCTGGAGTGGAGAAAATGACAGCTGGCTGCTGTGCTGAGATGAGATGTGTCTGTTTGCTCGCTTCTGTTGTTTCAGGGGGGTTCTATCAGTGACTCGAATAAGTTTAAAAGTAGCAGTGGAGTCAGGTTCAGGCAAGATGAAAATCTTGAGATTACATTTTAAGAATGACAAGTGATGATTCTGCGTCACCAAAGTAACTCTCTACATCTGAGTGCCTTTTTTACTGCTTTAGCAGCAGGCCCGCTGCTCTGTGGACACACAAACATCTTCCCACAGTCTTGGCCACGCAGCATGCAGTTAAATCTGATTTAGTGATCAGTTGAAAAGTTTTAGGTCAGTCTGAGGATCATACAGCTTTTGGATTGTTTTTCAAATATGACCACTGAGTACATACAACAAATATGATATAACATATCCCAGCAATTGCCTTTGTATTTGTTTTTATTGTTAAGAGACTCTGTGGTAAAAAGTGTGAAAATAGGGCTACAAATGGAGACACCAGAAACTAAAAGTCATTGTTAATGTAAAATCATTGCATAGCTTGTTCAATTAATCCTGTTGTTCACTGCTGTCCTCGGCCCCTCACCTCCTCGAGTCCTACCGGAACAAACTGATTAATTAATGGTTTCCCATTTGGGGTCATTGTAACAAGGTGGAAACATAGCGTTAAAGGTCCAATAATGTAAAAAGTGAGATTTCCATGCTGTGAAAGTATCAAAATTTGGCTGGAGGCAATTGTTTCTACTTCCGTTCCATTACTTGTAACTGCTAGTCTGTTAGCATGCAGCAGCATCTCTAAATGAACTGTAGGGTGAAGATTCTAGAGTTTAAGTTTAATTAATTTTAAATCGCATTAATGTTGTGGGGGGAAAAAATGAATCATTGATATCTGATCGACAAACAACATAAGCCTAATCAAAATGCTCAATCCATGTAGAAATGCACACGGCCTGTATTCAGAAACAGATGGATCGTCATAGCTATACGCTGTAGAGGGCTGATGAAAAGACATGTATTTGTGGACCAACCTTTAGTAGCACTGCCATGGGGTCTATTGAGAGTCTATTGAGGGATTTTTGCATTGGATTTTGGATCACTGTAGAAAATAAGCCCCGTAGCAAACACATGTTTCCGATGTTTATGCATTTTATTCAGCAGGAAAATCAAAACTCAACAAAGCATATGTGGTGATTGAAGTGCTAATGTAGCCGACAGAAGTAAATAGCTAACATATGCTATAGTGAACTAGACTTCACACCCTTTATCCATATGGCAAGCTAACCAACAGTTTTGACAAGCTAGCGAGAGCGTAGCCTATTACATTGTTTTTTAATGTACTGTGATATAATGTAATCTATAAGCGTTTGCAAGAGCTCTGAAAAAGGCAACTACAAGCTATAAGGTGGAAGAGTGAGAGAGTTCCTATCCACGAGCAGCAGGATGACATTTAGTATATCCGACAACCACTGTAGCCTCATTTAACCACTTATTAGCAACTGACTTTGTAAGGGCGCATGAAAACTCAGCTAAACCAACGAGCAAAAAGTTGTCTAAAGCAAAACAATGAGCTGAAGGACACAAAAACTGTCTGTTGAGCTGAGATTCACCCCAAGGAACTTCTTTCATGTGACACGCACTCATTTAATCCTTTATCGTTACAAAAGACGTTATGCTAGCAGCTCTAAATGATAAAAGGATGCTGATGCTAGCCTGTATGTTCAGTGAGAGAATAACTACAAATGTTATTAGGTGCGGTCATCTTCATCTTCTTACAGTTAGGACTTCTATACAGCTGAACAATCTAAGTATTTAAGTTGCATTTGACACAATTTAAACACTCATTAATTTGTCATTTCACATTACAACCCTTTTTTGTTGCAGTCCTCTGTTTCTGTTTCACATTAGTGTGTCCTTAATGTGAGGTTAGTGTCTGGATAATGAGCTGTGCAAACTCACAGCATGTAAATTGATGCTGCCTAATGATCCCAGCATATAGAACGCCCCAAGGTACTCAGTAAGAACAAATAGTCAAATTAAAAAAATGTTTACATCAAAGCAAGGATTATTATCATTCTAACACAAAAAATGTGTGAACAGATATTTATTTTTTCACATTGATGGATTATTTTTAACTTCTAAAATCCTTAATTGAGCATGATTGCAGATGCTGCAGATATAACATATAAGAGGTAAAATGATGACAGTATCCAGTTTCATATTCTTTTTATTTTTCAATTATATAAAGAAATCACAGCATTGCTCTACAATAATTAAACAATAAAGCAAAAGAAATGATAAAAAAGAGAGAAGAAGGGTGTGGTTCCATATTTTAACACTAAATATATTTGACCTAATCTTCAGTTATACTTGGCTTGTCATCATCAAACAACAGCTGGCATGGAGTTTCAAGCCAGTCCTTTAGAGTTGACAGTAGAGCTCCATGTTGCTTCTTTTTTATGTTGATAACATCATGGAGATTTAATAGGCCAGCGCTTTTGTGGACTCCAAATGGATGAGCAGAAATGCTAAGAAACTAAAGTGACTGAGACCGTTTCCTTCTGTAGGTACTCGGAGCGCAGTAACACCAAATGTGTGGGAATCACCATCGAGACGCGGCCTGATTACTGCCTGAAGCGACACCTCAGTGACATGCTGAGCTACGGCTGCACCCGCCTGGAGATAGGAGTGCAGAGTGTGTATGAAGACGTGGCGCGAGACACCAACAGGTCAGTGGGTCATCAACAGGCGGATGTAGATAAGGACACAAACATGATAACAGCCTGTCTGATGGTATGTGATGGGTAGATCGTGTCTCTTTTCCTCTTGCGCCTTCAGGCTTTATCGTTAAACTCAGTATTTGTAAATGTGTGTTTCATCCAGAGGCCACACGGTGCGAGCTGTATGCGAGTCGTTCCACCTTTCAAAGGACGCCGGTTTCAAAGTAGTGGCCCACATGATGCCAGATCTGCCTAATGTGGGGATGGAGAGGGATGTGGAGCAGTTTATTGTAAGTATTCCTACATATTATTGTTGTTTATATTAATATTTACACATACTTATAACACCAGGCCATAACTAGGCCTCTCAAGTTTTAGGACTACGCAACACAGCGTACGCTTTGTTAGAAATTGTTGTTATAATGAGTAATGGATAGCACTCTATGGTTAGCTCTGAGCATTAAGTCCCTTCACTTCCAAATATGTGATATTATTATCTGATACCTTGATTTGAAATTGGATGAAGACAATAACATTTTAATTCTAAGAACAAACACTTTCTACATTCCATATTTGATCCAATTTGATTACCCTAATGCACCTAAATAGCTATTAAAATTACATTATGTGTATAATATACAGGAGTGAGCCATTAGATATGTGCAAAACATAACAAGGTTAAACTATAAGACTGAACTTTTACAATTATTAAAGTCCCATGGATCAGCGCAATGTTATTGTGACCAACACAGCAAACGAATTGGTGTACTATTCATTTGATTTGATTTGTTTGCATGCAATGTTATCTATTTGGGCTAGTGCCAGTGTTAGCTACCAACAAAAACAAACATTCAAATGTTAGACTCACAGGTACTGAAAACATAAGATGTGTGTACGTATGTGTTGTACCGGTTGCATTTGGACGCCGATGTCACCTTGTAAAGCCAGGAGCAATATCTGGAAAGAGAAGATGTAGTCTGCTGTTGTTATTATGCTTGCTGGGAGAACAAGGATGTATATAGTGACGTAATGAAGTGGCTTTAGAGCCTGTGGAAAAGCAACAGGCTTGGTGCTGGTTTTCAAGTTGAACCAGCTCCATATCAGCCCTGAAACTGCTTTGGTCAAAGAGGCGTATCAGGGTGTAAGGCTCAGTTTAAAAGCTGCAGATAAGATTCTGGTATCGTCTGAAACTAGAAGATCTGAGTTGTCAGCATGCTTTTAGTTTTGTGATGCTATCTAGTCAATGAGGGGTGTTCGGTTCAGGTTCTGTTCCCTGACCAATGGGCTGCCATAACCTCAGCTACTCAAAGTCATTGATTACTCTCAACCAAACAGGCTGCTACACAGTTGGACATATAATCAGGACTCTGTCCCCTGGTTTTCCTATCTTGTCTCCGACTATGAAATAAAGCAGAAATTACAAAAATACATATGAGCCCCACGGATCACAAAAGCTGTTCCCACTGTCCTCAGCAATGCGGCGGCCAAGTGTGAAGCGGATCGGATGAACGGCTGTAGAGAAAATCAAGACATACAATCAGACAGACCAACCAAGACTCTCTCCATTTCAGCTAGATGATTGAGATGTCACTGCTGATGATGGTTTATGGGTGCAGGAGATGAATCCAAGACATGAGCGCTATGAATAACCACAGCCATGCGTAATAACGGTAACCTCTTGCATGATGGGGCACAAAAGGCAATATTAGAATTTTTCCTTCTTTATTAATGTCAAAACTAATAAATGAGGACTAACAGGGATTAATATGCAGATGACTTGGAGGGCGTCGTCAATCATTTATGGCTGACTGTTGGAGTGCAAATGAGGCTCACAGCTTTACATATGAAGATGGAGAAAAAAGCTTATTCATATTTCTGTCTAAAAAAATACAATTTTTTTGCTGGAATCTGTTGCGGCTTTGTATTTTATATCATTCTGTATTTTGAAACATACCCTCAGGGTTAAATCAGTTTGGATGGACATCGTATATAATTCCAATTCCAAAGAGGTGTGGTTGCTATGTATCAAATACAGAATCCAGAGAGTATCTTTCCAAAACAAAAGTTTATTATTTTGAAAAATTGACCTACCCGGGTGTGTTTTGTGGTCAGGGAATGGTTGGGATTACAGAGAAAGGAATTTTCCATCATAGTGTCTGTTTTTAGATCATATTCTTTTCAAACAACTTTCCTTTGCTAGACATTTTCGCTGTTCTTGGGCAGTTTAAAAGTGCAGCCGCGGACAGGAAAGATAGAGAGCCATACAGAGAGAAGTGAATTAAATGTAACAAAGGTCCTTGGCGAGGATTCAACAAGGGACATTACACAGTATGTGGCTTTACTGCTCAACCACCAAGAGCACAATAAAACCACATCCCTTGTATTCTCATGTTTGGTTTTGAGCTGATCAAAGTGTTTAGTTGGATCGGAAACAACTGTCAGTTACATGGTCTGCAAATAACTGTATTCCACTTATAGTTGTTTGTTTTAACATTAAATAGTTATATCGTGACCACTAATGGTTGATTTAATACCTAGAATACACAATAATTGAATTCCTCAGATATTTCTAGGAAGTGATCTATTCGTTTGAGTTAAAGTTGATACAAGATGAGTAAAAACTCTGACGACAGACATTGAATGATACCCGTAAAGCTATTCATCGCGTCGATCATTAAGTTTATTGTTTGTGACGTTTCGTCGTCTTTTGCATGGCATCAAAGTGCGTCATCACTACTTACTTCACAGTGGTAAAGTAACAAGTAAGTCCTACATGTAGCATCTTAAAATAGAAACGGAAAAGCTGTGACAGTCGACTCACATTCCCAGCTGTGATGTGACTGGATAGAAAATCCTGTCAGATGTCTCTCAACAGCAGGCACACTTTACAGCTCTGATTGGAGACGTTGCTTTAATTTGAATATGCAGAATCAGACAATGCTCCATCCCAACATGCCTGACTGTAGGATGTTAATGAAGACTCAGTTTGAGCCTGTGCGTAATATCGGCTCATTTGTCCCATTTTAACAGGGATCAAATGGAAATTAAGTGATTCACGACACAATGAAGTAAGATTGCACTCATAACTGCAGGTGAAACTCTGATGCACCTCTGTGATTCTTACTGAAATATGTCACTCACTGTATTAAATCCAACATTTGCAACTATTGCTCATCTTTGTCGTTTAGTTGAACTGTTTCTGTATTACTGCTTCTTCTGTTAGCATGGAGATTCACAGGTATGTGCACTATAATGGAGCTGTCTACAGAGGTTAAAAAGCTCAATTTCCTCTGTAGGGAGCTCTAAATTAAACAAGAAAAAAGAAACAAAAACAGATGGAGCATTCAATTGTAATTTGGTAACAGTTGGGTTCTGCTCAGAGGGGGAGACTGGTGAAACATGAAAATATGTCTACACAAGCCAACAGATGATACATCTGAAATCACTGGCTTTTAATGTCAGTAGGGAATAAATTCTGCAATGATTTAGGTCTGATTTAGATAAATAGGCCTCTTGGATTGGGATTGAAATGTATTTGCACTATAAAGGTTTGCCAAAAAATACCCCATTTGTCTTGGAAAGAACCCATTAAAACAAACTTTATTATCCCTTGAACAGATCAATCAAAATGAAGCTGTAAATCTCACTTTACATGTCTCCTTTGAATATTTGGAATAACTACATCCTTCTTGATTCTATCACACAAGTTTACACAGAGCAGAGAGGAGAGGACAGGAAAGCAAATAAAAAATGCAAATAGTTCAATATCTGTAGCATGTGGAGGCCCAGTTTTTACCATCAGTTGTTGTGAAACTTGTTGGCACTTGGAAAAGTGTTTTTGCAGAAAGTTGTATGAGAACTAGCATCCTGAATGTGGTTGCTCTGAGTACGAGCCAGGACATGGTTAGCTTATCTCAGCAACAGCTTTGCTATAAGTTCTGCAAGGCTTTATTAGAAACAGCAGCTTCGAGTGGTTGCTATCACTAGCACGCTAACACAAACACAATGCTGAATATGTATAGAAAGATGTCTTGTCTCTTTCCAAACTGTTGCTGTTTTTTTTAACTGTTACCGGCCGCATTTGCACTGTTAGCCGCTAGCTGCCGGGTCAGGCACCGCCATGTTTAGGACCACGTGCAGGATATTGCATGTTTAGCTGCATGAAGCACAGCACAGATTTTAGAGGTTATATGTTGTGTGTTTGTCTGTTAGCGCTGACTGAAGAAAATGAAAGTGTACTGTATAGAAATGAAGGCCTTCACCTTAGCATCAACAGCTCTGAGTGCTTCATTTTCACAGCAAAGATTTAAATTGTGGAAGAGAGTTTGTGTCTTTCTGCAGATTTCCTACATTACCTCTTTGTGTGTGTGTTTACTGACGCACCTCCGTGTGTGAATGTGTGTTTGATGGTAATATGGGGGCAGCAACAGGGCGGCACAGTGAGAGGAAGCAGATTAAGTGTGTATTTGGTCCTCAGAGTCTCTTTCTTTGCTTTCCTGTAACACTTCCTCTGTCACTTCTTCTCCCCTTAGATTTATTTCCTGCCTTTATTTCTGCTGTCTTTTCCTCCCAGTCGGCATTCTCAGTACATTCTCTCTCCTGTCTCCTTGTTTGTCTCTTTTCTTGCTTTTCTCTCGTCTCCATTATCTTTCACTTTATCTTCTTCTCTCTCCTCCCCAGACGTAACTTTCAGCTTGACGCTTTCTCTTCTCTTTTCTCTTCTCTCCCATCTCTCCTGCCGCTTCATCCGTCTCGCCCCTCTTGTCCCTTCCCAATCACGCCGCCTCCCTCTCTGCCTCTCCTCCCTCCTGTCTTATCACACTGACACCTTCCGATTATACAACTTGTGTGTGGCTCCCCTTTGCTCTTCCTCATCATATCTAATCTTCCATGACACGCTTCGTGCCAGTGAGAGGGGAAAAATATGCAGCTTCCTAAACATCTTCACTCCAGGATCCAAGCTAAGCTTCTCAGGATTTTTCCTGGGATCCATAAACTTCATGCTGCATTTAGAACACAGGGTGCATCTCGAAATAGTCAGACATGGAATGGAAGCAGTGGGAAATAAAGATAAATAAATAAATATGGGGGAAGGTAGAGATAAATGTTGCCAATTTTTTTTTTTTTCGATTTTCGGTTTGTTACGTTTTTAACGCAACTTCTGTGGCTCACAGCGTGTAAATCATGTTATTAATATAACTTTTTTTATTTGCACAACTTACAGTATTTACACATCTTGCACAACTTCCAAAGCTTGTGGTTTTCTGAATTTTTTTTTTTTTTTTTATGAACGCAATTAGCCTAATTTACATTACTTCTGTGGCTCATGTCCACATTGAAAGATCTTAACTGCTGGCATGTTTGTCAGTTTATTCACTGTTTGAACTGTCTTTTATTACATCTAACCAGGTTTTGCAGCAAGTTTACTGAAATGGCAGCCTTTTTTTACAACTACATAGAGTTCATTTATGTATAACATATGTGATGTTTACTAGTTTTAGAAGAGATCTGGACACCTGAGTGCAGGCTTTAGGCTAGGCCTTTTGTTATTTTTGGCCATTTTTGGTGAGCAAGTTTGTCCTGATGTGTTGTCTGTCACTTTGAAATGTAAATGTACTATTACCCCTTTTCAACCAAAGCAGTTCCAGGGCGGTGCTCGTGCTGTTGTGCTGATCGTCTCGATCACTTTGGACGGCGATTACGTTCTTCTTAACACTGAACATGACATTTTAATGTTGGACTTTGTTGTAAGCTTGCACTAGCCTGCTAGCATTAGCTCGCTAATAAAATTAATACTACACAAGGGAACCAGCTTTGACTGAAAAGGGCCTTATGTAGGACAATACAGCTCAAAATGAATTTTATGTTTGCTGTATCGGTTTTCACTGGATTGTCTACATTTTCTTTTAAACTAAAACTAAAGCCATCTGACTCATTTTAATGATAACCACCTAAAAATCAACACATGGGGGCATTAAGGGTATATTTGTTATCTCGAGACTGAGTAATTTCTTTGCGGTGATAATTTCAGTCATAATTGTAAAAGCCATCCTCCACTATAAATCCAGCTGCCCTGTGACCCTTAAAAGGATTAAGAAGGAAAAATCTAATGAATGAATGGATAGCAGAAAATTCCAGCTCATAGGTTTGGTTTGCCTGCAGTTTCCAAATGGATGAGAATAGGAAGCCGATGCTGCAAATATGATGCAAAATAGCAGCAGAGGTTTGAGTGAAGGGATGTTTTTTTGAATATAAAACAACCTCCTTGACAAATTGCTCCTAATAATTCCATTCAGGCCTTTTTGGCACAGCTTCTACAGGACTGGTTGCCAACTTAAAGAAGCAGGGATGTTTGTATTCGTCACATTCATTCAAACACTATCTTACTTGTTTGTATTTTCCTGACCGTACCGCACTAAATCCTAATGTCAGCCTGGATCACAGCGCAGTTTAGGAGGCGCAGCAGGAGAGCTTTGCATCCTCCTCCGTCTATCATGGCTGCCCTGATAATGAAATTCGATTACAACTTCCTCCCCGGCCGAGGTCCTCCCTCACTTATCTCCCATACACAGATGCTCCCTGTCCTGGGGGACACATCCTTAACAGGGTTCCTCTTCACCGACCAACAGGAGCTCTGTTCTGTGATCCAAAATGGTAGCAGTCGCAGAATCCCCAAAATAGGCCATAGTCTCCTTTTTTGGTATGGAAGCATTGTTATTTGTGAGATTGGCTCCCTCCTCCCTCCCCCGCTCCCTTCAGAACAGGGACATTTGGGACATGTCCTCGTGTGATTATGAGCTGTGACGAGAGAGAGATTATGAGATACTGATAACGGGGGCCTATTTTGGAGAATGCGTCTGGATTCCAGATCTTCACGGTTCTGATCATGATAGTCAGCGGAGGGGGGAGGAGAATGACTGGAAATCACACAGATTCCCCTCACTGCACGAAGCCACACGCCAAAATTGACTTCAATTGAATAACTGAGCACGGTGGTGCTGTCTGTTTGATATCTGCTTCACACGAGCTCAGTGGATGCCTGCTCCTACGTTTAGGTACCTGTTCCCTTAATAAATGACCTTTTTTTTAAATGACGTGTCTTCAACGCTGCCTTGTCATAAAAGAAAAGTGATATCAATGAAATATACTCGGGTATTTCCTGTTAGACCCCTTTTCATTCTGTTATCTCTTTGTCCATTTAAAGCAGAAGCCTGTCTGTTAGCATGACGCTGTAGATATAGCAATAAATGTAAGTCCATAAAGTGAGGCAAAACCGATAATGCCAAATAAATGGATTCGTTGTTCTTCATGTTGAAATACTTAAGGGTGTTAACTTCATTTTAGATTGTGTCAGAAATTCCATTTCTGGAGATTAATGAAAAACAAACTGTAATGGTGCGTTTAACTTTGTGACTTGGAGATTTTTTGTTCAGCTAAAACGTCAGCAGACCCAAGCATGGTTGCTGGGAAAAAAAAAAAAAGCAGTCTGACGTACATCTAAAGGGCCCTACCTGAAAGAAAGTACTGTTTTCCAGCCCACCAACCCAAAAACATTGAGATAAGTCAACCTGGTCAGTTGCTGTAGGCTGCCAGAGACCATGAGTTGAACCATGAATGTCACATTTATACGATGTGTACAACTGTATTGTTGATCTTTGAAATTGCATATCAATATTGATCAGTGGATGGTTACACAAGTTGCAGCTTTGCCAGTCAAAAGTTGCCCAAAGTTGAGCTTGACCCATTGGGAAGACATTGTGAAGAAATGCTAGTGTCTTATTTGCTAAGCCAATTATTGCTAATTTGTAGGCGTGGCAGTTCCTTAAATCAGAAAACGTGATCCAACAAGCCATTCAGGTTTTGCTGCCCTTCCTATGTCACTATAAGGTTAATTACTACATTTTGACCTAGACTTGCTAGTTTTCACTTACAGTTGTGGATAAAAGGTTCAAAACCGCTTGGTTGGTTTGGGTAATGATCATAGTGTAGGTTAAAACAGGCTAGATTTTGGTACAAACCAAAAATGTGTATGAACTTGAGCATGAGCATAATTTTTCCCCTTTAATATTTTCCTTCAGGAGTTTTTTGAGAATCCGGCGTTCAGGCCTGATGGTTTGAAGCTGTACCCGACACTGGTGATCCGAGGCACCGGTCTGTATGAGCTGTGGAAGACCGGCCGCTATAAGAGCTACACACCCAGTGCCCTGGTGGACCTGGTGGCCCGGATCCTGGCGCTGGTGCCGCCCTGGACACGAGTCTACCGAGTGCAGAGGTGAGACATGAACAGGCCTGATGGTGATTAGGGAACCCTGCACTTCTGCAGTGTTGGGAACCTTTAGAAATGTTGTAGGTTACAGATTTTCAGTTATATAAAAATCTATATATAAGTTAAATATATGTAGAAGAAGACAAAAGATGGATTAATATAAAATAAATAGTGGTAACTACAATATTAAGTAATACTTAGTGAAAGAGAAAATAAGATATACAAAATAATTAAAGAGAGCATAATACAAAACAAAATTACATTTACACCCTATATACATATGAGTTGGTGCAAAAAAAAGACTTTTTTAGAGAGTAATGACATTATTATAACTGGATATAATTAAATACATGTAAAAAGTGGTGAGATTATCTGCTACAGAGGGGTGAGCTGTGGTAATAGCCAATTGTGTAAGAAGCACTCCTTAAACTGTTGTTTAGACCCTATCATGTCATTAAACATAGTTTTGCTTGCTTTTCAACCTTAGACAAAAGCATACTGACTACTTGTATCCAAAGTATTCACTCATCAACCTTTCGTCTGACCTAGTTGTGTTTTTACAAATAACTCTGTTACATATACATGTAACCCATTACTCCCCAACTCTGCCAGTTTGAGCTACTGAAAATATTCTCAACAAGTGAATGCATCACAATTCACTTTGGAAAAAGTATGTGCCCATGCAAAAACGTCAGTCATAGGAAATTGAAACCGCCCCCACCTGTTGCCATAGTTGGCCTCTCATTATGTTATGCGGCGGTCAGAGTGGCTGCTAATACACCAGAGGCAGCGGATTCCCCAGGCACATACCAGTCAGCTGTGTGACTGACAGCATCACCTCAATGTGTCAATCAGGAGGATGAAACTGAAAAAGAAAGTGAGTCCTCCTCCCAACAGCATGTCAGGCAGTTTTTTTCACTTTCAGATCCCTTTCAGTGCTCAAATGCTTTTTGAATTCTTGCTACACCATCATAAAGTTAGGACTGGCACGCCTGTTATATTGTCTAACTCTGACAATGAGGGGCTACTGTTGGACTTACGATAATTTGTGAACATAACCCCAGGTATGGGTGTATTTTTATGTGGTGTCATCCCCTTCTCACTTTTCTGTATCCTCCTGTACCCATCAGGGACATCCCCATGCCGCTGGTGAGCTCCGGAGTGGAGCACGGCAACCTGAGAGAGTTGGCCCTGGCCAGGATGAAAGACATGGGCACTGAGGTGAGACTCAAAGGCCTCTCGTGTTGAACTAAAGGACATGATGTCAGCTGTTTTTGAGCAAGAAAGCCAATAGATTTATCCAGCTGGGATTCAAGCCAAACCGCTACCACAGAAGCCAGAGGCTGCCAACAGACAAATGCTGACTGACTGTCAGAAGAATTTGCATTCGAGGCTATGATAAAGTAAGACGACAGATTAAAAAACCTGCCAAGTATAGTTCAGAACTGTTGGAGCGAAGAATTGGAGCGCCCGCCCTTCCACACCCCCCACATTTATTGAATCTATGTTGGAAAGTAGAAAGTAGATGACAGCTTTAGGAGAAGTTCATTCAGCCTGAAAACGCCGGGGAAAGGTGCACGTAACCAGCCAGCACAACTCATGAAGCACAGGACCCCTCACCAACTTCCATCAAGAAAGACTCAGGATAAAAAGTCTCATCCCAGCTGTTCATCAGAAAACACCTATGGGGTAGAGAGCCTCCTGTAAGCGTCTGTGAGAGACAAGCGAGGCATTTATCAACTGGCAGGCTGAAACAGGACCACACTAAAATCACTGGCAACTTCTGCTCTCTTCCAGCAACCCAACCAGTTAAACTTTTAGCCAGACTTTGTCCTCCGTGCTTTTTCATCTCACTTTTCTTTATTCATGTCCACATTCAGAATCTCTTAAAAAATGTGTTTCCTTGCTCTTTAATGCAACTTTCTTTTGGCATTGATAAACTTATCAAAAAAAGTCTTTGTAAGGCTTATTTAACCAGGTTTTATGTCTTTTTAAAGAATATTAGTCCAAAAATGTAACTGGAAGCCTTTAAAGCAACTATAAGGAACTTTTAATTGGTTGTTAAACACTCTCACTTTAATACTGATGCCTCTATGTGACATGCATACGCAAACAGGACTATTAAGGAGAAGAGTGGTTGTTTCTTTATCAATATTCTGAGTGCTTGCTGTGGTGCCACTGGGTCCGATTCCAACCAACCTCAACAAAATCATGCAGTTTCACCAGAACCTCCTTCAGCTCAGACTAAGAGAGGGGCCTGTGGTCAGGGATCAGGTTCCCAAAGAGTAGTAGCCTTGCCCCCGGGGCAGCAACAGACGCTGCTGAAGTCAAACAAGTCTCATGGAAACTCTCACTTTCAAAAGTTGCCACCATCTCAACACTCAATAAAATCCCTTAGTAGGTGTTTCAAGGTAGTATTTATTAAAAATTTTCAGGATTTAATCTACGGATCATGTCAACTACAGGTCCCAGAATGCTAAGGGAAATACATTTACAAATACATTTACTGCATCACAACATAGTAGCAACTGATACATCTGTTTGTAGTGCAGCCAAACAAATGCACAGTTTCAATAAGAGTCAGTCATTTAGCTGTTTTGTTTGTTTGTTTCATGCCGCCAGCATCTGCAGTCTGATTTCATGCTGCACACAGCGGCAGATTTTCCACACAGCTGCAGGACACAGTGAAGTTAGTTATCTCGCTGTGGAGTGAGATGAAGAGCTGCAGGTGGCGGCTCGCTGTGGCTGCTCCTGCCCGCTCCATCGCTCACATCACATTTCAAAACGGACTCTCCGTTAAAGAAACGGCCAAAACGTCTGTCATTGACACTAATCCTCAGAACATATGTTTACTAGACAGCAAACACATTATGTTTTCTCTGACTACCCCACAAAAGCTACCATGTATTTCTCAAGTTGGATGCTGTTGATGTGAAGCAGTAGGACACCAAGCTGACATCATGCCAAGGCACGCACCCATTTGAGCCTTTAAAGTTATGATGTCAAAGTTTGTTCATTTAGTTATTTATTATCAATGACCAAATTCATCTTTATCTGTATCCGAACCGAAGTTGCAGGGGTGCTGGAGGCAATCCCAGCTGTCACTGGCTGAGGGGCAGGTTACATCCTGGACAGGATGCCAGTCTATTGCAGGGCAGATACATAGAGAAAACCAACTACAACCATTCACGCTGTCACCCACAGACAATTTAGAGTCACCAGTTACCCTAAGCTGCATGTTTTTGGACTTTGGAAGGAAGCTGGAGGACCAAGGAGAGAACCCACAGCGACATGGGGAGAACATGCAAAAACCACACAGAAAGGCTGCTGGCCGGAATTGAACAGGCGACCCTTTTGCTGTGTGACAAGAGTGCTAACCATTTGATATGTCAAAGATTTGTAATGGTTGAGCTCAGTTTGCAGAAGACGACAGGCAGATAGAGATGCAGAAAGAAAAGCCTCTGCTCAGATCTCAGAAGCCTTCTAACCTTATCACCAAAGCAGTAATTCAGTAGTGACTGTTGAAAGCCTTTTCATTTTCAGTACTATGAACTGATATAGCAGTGATGGTTTCTCTTGTAACGCACAGACTTGTTCTTGAACTCACCATAACAAACTCAGCCAAGTTTATGTGATTTAATTCTTCAGGAAGCATTTTTTGTTGTTGTTTGTTTGTTTCTGAGCTGGTTGTTTCTCTGTGTGCAGTGTCGGGACGTGAGAACCCGAGAAGTGGGCATTCAGGAGATCCACCACAAAGTCAGACCTTATCAGGTAAAGGAAAGCATCCAACTGCACGCTCTGACACTGAGACATTGTGATCAATTGCTCAAGATACAGATTATTAGAAGCTTCTAGATTCTTCTGCATAACCGCTCCGTCCCCTAACAGACATAAGTGTGTGTCCAGGTGGAGCTGGTGCGGAGGGACTACGTTGCTAATGGCGGCTGGGAGACTTTCCTCTCCTACGAGGACCCGAAACAGGACATCTTGATTGGCCTGCTGCGTCTGCGCCGCTGCTCCCCGCAGTCCTTCCGCCCGGAGCTGAAAGGAGGCGTGTCCATCGTGCGCGAGCTGCACGTCTACGGCAGCGTGGTCCCCGTCAGCAGCCGAGACCCCAGCAAGTTCCAGCATCAGGTGGCTGCACGTTTCACACTCTGACACCACATATAAAGTGGATACCCACACACTTTGACTTCTCCCCCAGCTGTGAATTAGATTGTTTTTTCCCCAAAACTGTAAGACATCACTCCTGGCCCACATGAGACCAGAAAAAGTTTGAGATTAACCACAGAATAAGACATAAATAGCTCAAAGTATTTTTGAAAAATGACCGATTTTACAAATGAGCTCTCTCCGTCTGTCTCCTGGTTGTTCAGGGGTTTGGGATGATGCTGATGGAGGAGGCAGAGAGAATAGCCAGAGACGAACATGGCTCCGGCAAATTGGCTGTTATCTCAGGTAAGAAACCAAACGTAACAGGAGAGAGACTCATTCATCCTCTGCTCAGACTTTATTATCCTGTTGGTGGCATGATGTGAACCCACAGACCCACAAATCTGCAGCCAGAGGCAAATGGTATGGAGGTTTATTTTAAAGCAGTTAATTTTAACAGTGATGATGGTAAAAAATAATAAAACATAATAAACTTAATTACTGTATATTTTACATGGACACATCAGTGTAATAGTGGTATGTCATAAATCTACTATATGTTAGATTATGAATTACCATATCATGTCTTATTTGATATGACACAGCTGCGTTTTAACTGTAAGGCTTCTTCAAAATAAAACACCCTTTTAGTGAGAAAGGAGATTTTGAGGTCTAATGAAATCATAGGTTGTAATTGTGCGCTGTGATACTGCTCTCTGGTGCAGCACATCTCTATTCAGAGGCTGTAGGTTTGTCAACATGTGTCCTGCTGCCTTCAGATCACTGCAGGGAGTTAATGAACTAAAGAGGAAGCCTTTCATACAGCGTGCATCAGCTGTGGGTAACAGATACTGTGAGAATGACTTATTTTCGTTTGGAGATCAATGCACTTCAATAAAGATTAATTAATGCTGCTGATTTAAGCATCTGACAGGGTTTAATTACAGGAGTTTATTTACACTTTGAGCTTTTTTCCACTGTTGCTGTATATTTAATTGACTGAGTGATGTTGTGCCAGAAACACGTGTGTATTTGATGATACAATTGAGACCGCTACATGTAATGAGTGGGATATTTCCAGGTATCGAATAAACTATTGTTGTTGCAATGTTTAGTCTGTTTTAAAATTGAAGACTTAAATATCAAACAAATTTTAGACTTACCAGACT
>JAOWBC010000383.1:21082989-21095662 GCA_028566105.1 Hypoplectrus providencianus | reverse complement strand
CATGAGGCCATTAGTTTCTGTGTAATCCTGACAGAATCTATAAGATATAATGTTTACAGTTGTGTTTATTGTCCTTTTGTGTGTTTTGCAGGTGTAGGAACAAGGAACTACTACAGGAAGATGGGCTATGAGTTGGAGGGTCCGTATATGGTGAAGGACCTCTATGGATCTGCAATGGACTGAACCTGGACGGTGTTTTTACCTGGACATTGGCTATACACGCACATACATACACACACACATTAATGTATTTATCAGAACAATCTCCTCGGGACATGGTTGCTGATGTATGTTTAGTGAGATTGGCTCTGTTTTATTTTAGCATCAGAGGAGATAATGTTTGTTTATTTTAATCCTGGTCCCTACTTTTTTATCTGGAACACAGCAAGAAAAACTGTTGTATCTCCTCGCTTTTATTTAGATAAGGACAAAGTGTGAAAGGGCGTAAAGAATAAAGTAAAGTTATTTGAGAAGAAGTAAGAGCATTTTGTGGAGGGGGCTTTGAGTTCTCTTTAGGGTGTTTTTTAATTGCTTCAGAGAATAAAGACAGTGAAAATAAAGGCCATTTTTCTTTTTCCCCCCAAATACCGTTATCTTATTATGCAAAGAAAACAAGTTTTGTTATGTGAGATGATGATATAATTAATTTATCTAAAAAAAAGTGAGAGATTACTTCCATTTCTTACTTGTAATGTTTCAGTGCATTGACTTTTCATCGCTGTGACACAAACAGCTCCGGTCATCTGACGGACTTGGTGCAGTTAGCAGAAGGAAACACATGAATATGTCTGGTTTTCAAAATAAGGTACATTTTAGAGATTTTCCGGTGCCCCATATTTGTACCTTTAAATAACAATGTTTATGATCAAATTGCTGCAGAATTGCTGTTATTGGCTGATATATTCAAATTCATATAATCTCTGACTGCACTCATATTGGCAATCAAGTATTTTTTTTCTATATTTAATAGTTAGTTTATAAGTTACACAGGCAACACGTTTAACACGTAACAAGTTAATTTCCTTATGTATTTTTTCATAATCTCTTGTTTACACTTTATTTTGAAGACCAGGTGTCATGTAACTTCCTGTGTTACTGGCAGCTCTATCTGAGCCGTTTGAATGTATTTAGTTTCTGCTGTTTTAACCAAAACATTTTAAGTAATAATTAAAAGTTGACATTACAAGATGAATATGTCATTATCTCAGGATAGTAAAGCTTGTTTTCACAGTTTTTGCATGATCTCATGAAAAAAAATCTGCTTTGCTTTTCTTGGCTTCCCTACTGAAACAAACAAACCATATGAGCGCCAATGAAGGGCCGGGTTTTTTTTTTTGTGGCCCCCCCGATTGTTCAACCAACCGTTGAAGTGAACTACGAAAAAAACCCACATACAAATGATAACATGTTGCTATTTTTTAGCTTTGCATTATGAAACAAAGCGATACCACCAGTGCCTTGTCAGTGAACTCTGTTCCGGAGAGCAGCAGTGATCCAGTTAGACAAGAAATGACAGCAGTCCTGCTGCGAGGTTTAAATTCAGATGCTTCATGTGTCCTGTAAAGAGAAATCTGAATGTCTGGGTATGTCTGAAATAGTGTTTGTTCAGATTAGAAACCTGTTTAGCCTCACAGTTTGAGTTAATCATGTTTATGTTGCAATTAAATAGAAAACCCATTATGAGTCAAGCGTTCATTAATGGTTGGCAGTGGATGAATGAACTGTGGGAAGAGTCCTCTCTGGGCAGCAGTTGTGTAATTGCAATATTTTGCTTTATAGGGCAGGAAATTGAATATTAGCGTTACATAAATTGCTTTTTAAAGCCCCACTGTTAATCCTATTACTTGTGTTTCTGTCATGCATTCTTGGGCTTTGTGTATTTTGGTAGATTCCAGATGTTGAGCACATCAGTTGACCATTTTTTTCCTCAAAGAATAAAATATATTTCAGTTAATGCTAGCGTCCTGCTTTGTTAGAAAAGTTCTCAATAATTGAAGCTAAATGACGGAATAGCGGGAAAGGTTTTCTCCTGCAATGAAAGGTCACGTCGTCAGAGTGCCTCCCATAATGTGCTCCCCAATGTCAGGGGTGCCAGCCCTGAGAGGAGACCCCTGATGATTGCCCTATGAGAGTGTTTTACTGGCTCATTTGACACAGCCTTTCCAATTACATCTCTATCAGTTACCTGTCTGTTGAACATTGACTGAATGCCGAGTTCAGCCACACTGTTACTGGAAAGGGTTTGTCATTTGAAAAATAGCTAGCAATAAAGCTCAATAGGCCCACGGGCCGACCTATGTCTCATATAGATTCCGGCTGCATGGGGTGAGTGAAGCCGAACGGCCCTGTGTAATTTCCTGGATGCAGCCCCTGTGTCGTGACTGTGCTGACTGCTGCGTTGCTGTTGCAGTCCTGACGCATTGAGGAATCGGCCACATCGGGGCTCTCTCTCTACGCTTGCTCACTCCCGCTATCAGCTGTGAAATGTGAAAGGACTTTCCTCCCCGCTCTCACTCGCCGAGTCTGTGCCGAGCTGATTTGTGCTGTAGAGGAGGCAGCGTTCGCTCTAATCTTCACGGCAACATGAGAAGAAGTATGGCAAGTTCAGTTAAACTCTGCTGGAGTGAAGGTTAAAGGGCCTGTCTGCAAACATTACCCGAGGAAAGGAAGCTAGGTGCGTTGTTGCTGTGTGTACTCTACGCCCCAAAAGTATATCCATTATCTGATTTAATTTGTCTTTCAATGAAAACATCAGTTATTGTAGATGTTAGGCGTCATTATCAAGGATATTTAAAAATATAAATACCACAACAAACTAGAAAAGTGCACTCTGAGTTGTTGGGAATCTCCCACACAGCACAGCTCTGATCAATCAGAACTCTGTTCAGAAAACAAGCGTTTTAAAAATTGCTTGCTTGTAGCTTGCAGACAGACCTGACAAAGCATAGCTTGTTTTTCTTCTTACAACTGCGGTCAAAGAATAAAAAGAAAGAGGTTTGGCAATGCACACTCACTATTGGCTCATAGTGGCCTGCAGCAGACATAGTAAAGATTTTTAGTTTTAGTTCATAGCTCCCTGCAGAAAAGGCTACACAGTGGTGCTGGCTGTCCATCATCAAGTCTGGTTGCAATTATTCTGTGTGGGCTTTGCATGTTCAACCAGTGAGTGTGGGTTATTCTCTGGGTCCTCCAGCTTCCTCCCACAGTACAAACAGGTTTAACAGGTGGGTCAAAATTGCCCATAGGTGAAAATGTTAGCATGTCTGTTTCTATGAACCCTTTTTAAACCAGGGCAGATTGAGGGCAAGTTTGGTTCTGGTGCCTAATCTTGAACCACTTCCTTGCGTTAAGACAGCCAAAGAACCGGCTCTTGGCCAGGAATATTGGAATATTGATTGTGGCTCGAACTCTTTGCTGGTTGTTGTCGTTGAAACACAGAACTTCACTTTGGACATGAAATGCTACTAGAAATATTAGTAGCCTGTGGACAAGCACACAAATTCTGAGAAGGTTTGCAAGTTGAACCAACTCCGAACTAGCAACAGCCCAGCCTAGCAAAGAACTTGGTGTGGAATTGAAAAGTTATTGGTGTCTGCCCTGTGACAGTGTGGAGACCCGCCCACTGTCAGCTGGGATTGGCTACAAGCCCCTGCAACCTGAGTGCAGATAAACTGTGACGAATAATGAATGAATGATCGCAGAAATACCTTCACCATCCAGCTGAGGTAGATGTGAATCAGGCACAGTCAGCAGTCAATGACAATACAAAACTATCAAAACCTTTTTTTTTAGTTGTGACTCACTGTAATTATGACAAGTCCTTGAGTCATAATCGGGAAAGAAGCCCCATACTAGTTTAAGATCTTTTGCACCAAACATGACTGTTGTTCCCAAACTCTTACACTGAAGTCACACCATGGGACATATCAATTATCGGCAAAAGGGATGGTCAATGATTACTTCCAGCCAAAATAATTTAACCTCCTAAATTAGTCATCAGACCCAAACATGCCAATCATGAATACTTTTGAAGACATTTTTCCATCATTTATGCTACACCTTCAACCCTTAATGTCGATCAGTTCCTCGAAATTCCTGAGAAGTCAGGAGGTTAAAGTCATTGGAGTGAGCCAGGCGGGCCAGCATTGCATGAGGAGTCACTCTCACTGGTAAAGGTCACTGATCTGTAAGAGAACCGCTGTGAGCAGTCCACAGCCTGACTCTTAGTGTTATCACACACATAACATGATGATGCATACTTTATGTTCATTCTGCTTTTATTCTGGCGGCTTCCCTGTTCGGTCACTATCCTCACTTAAGCAAATCTGCTAAGCACTGATGTAACATTTTACTGCACATCATGTACAGGTTACAGATTGAGGTTCAATTACATTCCATGTAAAAAGGGTTAAAGAAGGGAAACTGTTATAATACATATCAATTTTTTTCAGGCATGTGAAATATGTAGTCATCTAAGATATGGATGGTCAATGACCAAGACTGATGACCAGCAATAAATGCTGTGGAGTCTGCATGGATACGATCAGCAACAGTCCTAATGTCTGGCTTTAATTTCCTGTTCATGAGGGGCTGGTGCCTTAGTATCGTCAGTCACTGTGAGCCAGTGCAGATGACACAAAAATGCTAACACAGTAACATAGTTTGTCTTAACTTCCAAGAAAGAACCACTGTTAAATGTTGCTGACTCAAAGCAAACTAGTGAAATAAGGAACAAGTCTTTCAAAACTACTTAAATTTTTAAGTCGCATTTGAATTTGTGTGTGAAGCTTTATAGTTTAGATCCAACAAACATTTTGAGACTCCACCTTATTAATGTATAATACATTAATACAAACACAACAAACCACCACCTCAGTAATAAAAAAAAAAAAAAACATCTCTTAGTTTCACAAAATGTATTTATTGCTGTACTACCTCAATGAGATGTATAACAACTGGTTACATTTTTTTAATCACTTACTTTACAAATTCAAAAGCCCAGTGAACTATATGCTACATCAAGCTACATCAGTAAAAATATTTTTGGCAAGATTAAGCCGACCGATACTGAATTTTGGGGGCAAATGCTTATATCGGTATACTGGCTGATATAATATACAACCATGATTCAAATAAAGACTGTGCAAGTATATTTACAAAAAAACAAAAATATAAAACATAAAATATGTATTGAATATCAACAAAAAGGGTTAGAAAATCATCGCATTCCTTTTTTTTTTTTTAACCTTAAAACCTTAAAAATCCCAGCTTTTCTGGAATCAAGGTTGCATATACATTCTAACATAACTGGTACAGAATAGGCTGCATAGTGTCTTAATTTTGCTGTTTTATGCAAATTTTTGCAGGGACAACATTCTTGTCCCTTTATTACCCAAACTTATATCAATACCGGTCGGCCTCTAGCCGGGACAACAATCACAAAATAATAAAATGTAAGGTACATTTTCAAACTTGCATGCATACAAAAATCAAGTGAAAGCAAGACCTCAATTAAGGTGAGATAATGTGCGGTCACCCAAACACTGATGACCCAGACAAAAAGCAGCAGCAGTAATCCCTTGCATTTCCTTTCAGCCATATATACACATTAAAATTGATTTTCTATGTCAAGCATAAGGCCGAAGCAAACAGCATGGTGCTGACATCACATATAGCCCCAGCAGTCCCACTGGATCTCTGTATGAGCTTGTTTGAATATCGTTGCGTGCTCCGTTTGCAGTACAAAGGGGCTTCAGTGGGCCCTCATAACTATTTTCCATTTATGTCGTTTTCTGCACAGTTGAGAAATGGATCTTCTGTTTCTGTGCCAACAAAAGCACCTGCAATCCCCGATAATCATATATATTTCTTACCCCAACTTCCCTGTGGCGGCAAAGTGGCTATTGCTTACACATGTAGGAAGCACTGCAGTCAATATTTCCATGAAGTGGCTGCGGTGGTTACAGCCATTATGGTCTGTTAAGTGCACTTTGTCAGTGGGAGTCCTCTTTCAGAGCAGAGTGCACCCTGGCCTCCAGCTGGTCTGCTGGGGGCCGAGCGTCCGGGTCTGATGCGAGCATGTCTAAAAGCAGGGTGCACATAGCTGGACCAGGAGGGGGTGGCAGCGGGGGCGCTCTTTTAAACTTCATCGGGATACACAGCTGGAGGTCAGCATTCTCCCACAAAGCTTCCCCCAGAGGAATCAGCCAGCCCGAGCGACCCTTACACACGTAGGCACCTAAAAAGAAAAAAACACGAGGGAGGACGCTGTTAGGTCATCACACAGGAGGTTCCAGGCTCACAGCAGCAACACAGGCTGCAGGGAGCCACTTCATGTCAGTGATTGTGGCCCACACTTGTGTTTGCAAACAGTCGAGTGCATGCTGCTGACATTTCTAGGAACTGCCAACAAAGCCCAAGTGCCTTTTTCTGTTGAGACATCATGCCATTCAGGAGAGTGGCTGTTTTTCTAGATTTTGCTTAAATACTTACTTAACACAAATGTATATCTAATCAGCCAATCACATGGCTGCAGCTCAGTGCATTCAGGCATGTAAACGTGGTGACGACGAGCTACTGAAGTTCAAAGTGAGCATCAGAATGGAGAAGAGAGGTGATTTAGGAGACTTTTAACATAGTATGTTAGCTGGTCTGAGTATTTCACAAACTTATGAACTACTACAACCACCCCTGGGGTTGATGCCAGAGGTGAATGGCCAGACTGGTTCAACAGTAACTCAAATAACCACTCGTTACAACCAAGGTATACAGAAGAGCATCTCTGAACACACAGCACATCCAACCTTGAAGCAGATGAAGAACACACCTTTCAGTGTACACACTTCAGCTTATGAGGTGGCCAGTGACGATGTCACCAAAACATGTATGCATTTGTTGTTGCTTTTAAAGTAAGCTCCCTAAATAAAAACACCTTTACTGCACAGCCATGACATAGTATTTGGTTAAAATGATCTAACAACAAATCATGTGATCATACTTATAATTAGTCCAACTTTGTGTTTGTTAATTATTGTCAGTTGGCTAACCTTCTTATGATTGCAGCACAGCAAAAAGGGAGCGGCCTGCTGCAGTAGGGCTTGATGATCTGATAATTGTGTCATGATGCTGTTGTGAAGCAGCACAAAGAGGCAAGTTCCTCTATGTCAAATATGATTGGAGTATTCAAACACAAATAAAAGTGCCTGTGGTGTCCTTGCTGTTCATACACAGTGCTCTGCTACATAATAAGCTACAACTACTTGTGTGGCAATTTAAAGCTTTTACAATTGAGCTAAACTTAAACATGTGCGTCATACTCATGGCCACTCATCATAAAACTCTCCTGTATTCTTCTATTCTCTCGCAAGGCATTTGAGTGTCCTTATTGTGTTTGTTCCCATGCACACACACAAGGACACACACTCATCTGTGGATGACTGTGTCACAACAACACACAGCAATGCAACAGTAACGGCACAAAAGACTGAACACTGAGGTAAGTATTGCAGTTTCAAACAACCGTTAACCCCAATTTAAAAATACAGGTATCATAATTGTTAACAATCTAGATTGTTTAGATGTGAATTACAGAGTGTTTGAGATATCTGTGTGTAAGAAAGCAGCTGTCTATACACATTAACAGAGACATGAAAAGTCAGCGCACAGTCCTCATAAAAAAGGTCTATTTTCCCTCAAACTGAGAAAATGACTATCAGCCAACATATTGATTATCAGCCCTCTCTGTGAACAGTATGCCCATCATTTTCAAAATCCCATATCGCTAGGCTTATCTCAAACACTGAGTGGCTGCGAAGTGTCAGGCGATTTGCAAACACAAAACACTTTGCAAAAGAAAAAAAGCACGAATGCCAATAGCAGCAACACAAATGCGAAAGACCCACAACGGAAGTAAACTTACAACAGAAGCACACCCCTCACCCCCTGCTACTTTGCTGTCTGTCAGAGGCTTACAAGAAGCAGTTATTCAGGAGAGATAGCTTTAAGGTGGCTAACTGTTAGCCGCTAACGTTAGCCTGTCCGACATATAAGAAGTTGGACTATAGTTTTACACTACTTAATTAACTGAAACCATAATGAGCTCATTAATATTACTATTTAATGTGATATTTTAATAGAATGTTATTGACTTTGGACACAGTGACGTTATCTACTTTCGCTGAAAGCTAATGCTACAGCTCACAAGTGTACAACTGGCTAACAGTAAGCCTGACACCATAAAGCTATCTTTTCTGAATGACTGCTTCTTAAAAGCCTTAGACAGACAGCAGAGTTTGTGTGTGTGTGTTTGCGTTTGTACTGCAGTTATTGGCATTCGTGCTTTTTTCTTTTGCAAATCGTTTTGAATTTGCAAATCGCCTGACACTTCCTGGCCACCATACCGCCCAACTATACATGGTGCCATCCCCACTGACCCACTGTACACCTACCGGACTGTGCATGGGTATGAAGCCTGCAGCTGGGTCAAGATTCCATATATAATAGCAATTCTAAGCAGGTTTTTGAGTCTGCTGTTTGTTCATGCTGAAAAGCATCCTCAAAACAATCATGCAAACCAACAAAATGCATTGCACAACGGAAATGAAAGAGCTGCTCACAGCTGGAGAGACTGAAACCAATTGTGGCAGTAGATGAAAGAGCTGCAACACCTCAGGAAACAACAGATAACTATAATATTTTGGGGAAAATGTTTTGCTGTAAGGAACAGCTCTTCTTGCCTGGCATCTCCCACACTGTGTGCTGTCAGAGTCCAGCGCGCTCACACAGGTGGTTCAAATCAATCCGGCTGATTAGGAGCTCAGGAGCTGGGCAAAGTTGAAGTACCGAGATGAGCTCTCTCTCATCTTTTTTCTTTTCTTCAGTAACATTATGACATTAATAATTCAGGGTTTTTGGCTGCTGATCAGAGGAACTGAAAGAGATAAAACTTTGAGCTCCACCTTGAATTGGTCGTTTGTCTTCATTTGACATTATCTTGAATAAATGATTAATGAAAAAAATGACCAAAGAGGAAAAAAAGATTATTCATTTAAGTAATTCATATCCATCAGTCGTTACTTAATCTCAAAGTGTCTTGTCTGCCCTTTGTCAGTTTTCTGTGGAGCCTAACTTGTCAGTTTGTCTTCTATGATGCTGGTTTAACACTAAACCCTGAATTCAACACTTGAGAGAAAGACCATAGTCAAGTGCAGGATTGGCCTGGTAAAAGGCCAGTGATGATTTCCTAACCTGCTTGAGCAAAAGCCAGAAAGAGCTGGGCTTCAACCAGGACAATCACAGAAGGCTGCATCTTGCTCCTCGACTGCTCTCTCCGCTCTCCTGCCCAGTCAAATAACTGTGTGGGTGTTTGGGTCTTGAGAGAGGATAACGTAAAATAATGGAGCATTTTATCTGTCTGGGAAGAGCCTCCAGCTGCCTCTACCCATTTCCTCACTCACAAAGAGGATTGTGATCGGGCTGCTAAATTCCATTTTGCCTTTTTTTATTTGAATCCACTGAAACCTCTCTCTCCCTCCAATCATAACCATTTTATGCAGCCTAATGGAGTATCAATGGCTCAGGGAGGTTCTCAAGCACTAAACTTGGGGATAATGGTTCATATCTTCCTGCCTTCAAGTCAGCTCTAGCCAGACTCATTTTTTGTGAATAAAATGAGACATTTGTATAACAACCATTTCATTACTCTGACAGTGGAGCGCGGAGCAGAACTGGGCCCTGCGTCCATTAAGAAGCCTCCTCATCCTGTGGCCACATGGGACTCTGACAGGAAAATAAGACATTAAAAAAAGAGATTAAAATCTGAATGCTGCTCTGCACAGCTATACTAAGATTCTGCTCCAGTTACTTTCCCTGTTCATGATGAAATGGTCAGAGCTTTGAGAGCTTTTGGGGTTCCTCAAGCTTTTCCAAATAAGCACTTAAGCACTTTCAAGGCACCCAAACTAAAAAGTCAAGTCTCATTTAACATAATATTTAAATTTGTGGGGAAAAAAACAGATGGCAGCCCTGATGGTGATGAGAAGCAGAACAGAGGAATACCTCTTTCATTTCAGTGCCCCCGCTAGTCAATCTAGTTTGGGTCTGGTTGCCTCTTCTGTTTGTGACGCCGCAAATACAACATGCAAATATGACTATATGATTATTTCATTCAAATGTTGGGCAATTTTTTGTTTACATGACAGTTTGTGTAGATAAAGGAGTATATTCATCTCCATTAATATAGGCTGACACGATTAAAAGCACTGGGTTAGGACTAAAAGGTGGTTAACAAGAAATAATATTCATTCATATTTGAAAACCAGATACTGGAGTCTCACTTGCGGTGTTTGAAGTAGGAAAGGTTGAATTACAGAGTGTCTGTTTTATGATAGAAAGTAGAGTGACTATAATCCATATCAATCTGTACATAGCATAAATCATCCTACTGTCCTCATGCCATTTAGATTTATGATTGTACCATCCATGGGAGATGAATGTATGATGTATAGTATGTGACATTTTTAATATGTGCCAGTTAATTAAGTCAAACTCAATTTGGTGCGATGCGTCATCGGCTTCACCGGCCACACAGTCAACCTTTTCAACCTTTCTGTGCGCACTCTGACTAGTGAGGTGAATACAACACGACATGCCTGGCGCTGATGTGTCACCCAACATATTAACAACCCAACCCAACCAAGATTACAAAAGATACTGACAAAATTCACATGCTCTCTTCCTCTTTTCTATCAACTCTCCACTGTGAAATTACCCAGCGTTTCCTGTGTGGACCCTTCTTTCAGGAAGGTGATTCTTTCCAGGACCGCCCAGAACATCACACCCAGGGAGAAGATGTCTGCCTGGGCTGTGTAGGTCAGCCCCCCCCACACCTCTGGAGCCATGTAGAAGTCAGAGCCACAAGTGGAGGAGAAGTGCTGCCTCGTCAGATCACCATCCAGCAGCCCTTCACTCATCTTGCTCAGACCAAAGTCTGCCACCTAGAGGAATACAGTAGAACACAGTAGAAATGCATTTTTCACAAACATATGACTCTTGAACCCTCTCTTTCCTATTAGGCCTGCCTATTACATAGATTGGTAACATAGTAATATATATTGATGTACTGATACCTAACATTTTATTTCCCGCCTGGAAAATGGACTTGTTGAGTCAATACACAGCAATATGTGGAAATGTTAAGGCGGTAGAGCTGAAACAATCAGTCAATGAATCAATTAGTCCATCAACAGCAACATCAACATCAACAAATGGCAAGTCTTTTGGACATTGCTTTTAGAGCTAAAACAACTAGTCAATTAATGGATTAAGGGGATGTAGGGGTGTGACTCACCATTCATACCATACCATACATTGTTGCGATTTTAAATATCCTGATATTCCTGAGCTGTGATAACATATAATGCAATTATAATATGATCTTTGTCAACTGCATATTATCTATTAAGATAGACATTTAAAATAACTTAAAAGGTGGTCTTTTTTTTATTTGCAAGATTGTAGTATGGAAATTTCCTGCCTTTCTGTATTTTATCATATTAACTAGAGACCTTTGGATTTTGGACGGACAAAACAATCGTTTTGGCACATTGTGATAGGGAGAGTATTTTTCTTTTTAATTTTTTACACATTTATTTTTATTATTTTATTATCCACGTCCATTAATACTGTGAATACCAAATACCCCATGAAAGAAAATAATAATGAAAACCAGAATGCTTTCAAATAACTGATGCGATACTTAGCATTTGATCTGTCAACATTTTCCCATCACAACACTACATACCTTAACAACAGGACCTTTTGGTGTCTCACAGACCAGCACATTGTCAGGCTTCAGGTCTCGGTGGGTGATACCCAGACTATGCAGGAAGGCCACAGCACTGCAGAGCTGTTGCACCACACTGTGGTTACGCTGGGAGTCTGGTGGCCTGGAGAGAAGGTACTGATTCAAGTCGCCCCCATCACAGTACTCCATCACAAGCCAAAGGGCCAAGCATCGCAGGGGTCCCGGTTGCTCTTCCTCACTCTGGGCTGGTCTCTTCCTGACCCTGTTTTGAGGCCTTTGAGGGGTTGTAGAATTAGGTTTAGTCTTCTCCTCAAGCTTGGGCCTTGCCTGAAGAGCATTGGTTCTGTCCTGAAGGTTCTGTCTTGCAACAGAGTTAGCCCTCTGCTGGGTGTTATTTCTTTCCTGAACTTGTGTTGCTCCAACTACTCTTCCCTTTAGCACACTCTCAACCAGACGTGGAGGCAGTTTCCCTGGTTTTAGGGGCTTCAGGCTCCTTGGCCCAGTCTGCAGGAGGCAGCTGTAGAGAGCAATGACATTTACATGGTTCTTGGCAGTGGCTCTCATGGCCCACAGCTCTTGCAGGTAGAGTTCAATACACTCTGGGTTGCTGCAGGGCAGCCGCTTGATAGCCACCCTCTGTCCAGTTTTGGCCATATGGCCCTCAAAGACCACACCATAGCTGCCTCGTCCCACCTCCCTCTCTAAAGTGTAGAGCTCCTCCATATCTCACACAGCCGCTGGAGCCTGGTTTGGGTGCTACAGAAAAGGAAAAAAAAAAAAAAAAGGTAGGCATAATTTAAAAATGACATGTCACGTTAGTGTAAAAAAAAACAAACCCTGAAATAAATGTATTAACAACACTGATATTAC
>JAOWBC010000383.1:21062182-21080453 GCA_028566105.1 Hypoplectrus providencianus | reverse complement strand
TACTGATGATGATGGTGACAAAACGTTTCGCCACAACACTTGGACGGACTAATTTTAAATAAGTGTAGTGAACCATGCCCATAAGTAAATGTTGCTATGGGAGCCTCCATTTAAAGTCGTGGAGGTTAACGTGAACCTAGCTGGGACTCCCAGCACACTGTGATCAGAATGTAACGTTACTATAGCTATTTACATCCCCAAATAACAAAGTTTGACCATTTGTCCTAGCTAAAAATAACGATACAAAACACAATTTATAATACGAATTACATTTAGAAATAGCTTCGAGACCATTAGCTGGACTATACTAGCTGAATACGTCTAATATATCGCTCCCTGTAGCCACACTAGCGTTACTAAGTTTACAAGGGAAGCAAAACAGAAACATTAGCTGCAGTTATTTTGATTTCAAATTTACCGACAAGATTTCAGCTTACCATTACCAGCAGTGAAACAACTTGAATCTTATAAACAACCTGCCTCGCACCATATTCAACTAATTTCGAGCATTCATTAATGTTAACTAATCCAACGGCAGAACAACAACAAAACTATTAGTAGAATTAAATACGACAGACTTCCGTGTCTGAAGCGTCCCGCGCTATACGTAGGTGCATTATGATTGGCTAAAGAAATTCAGACGCGTCTTGTGATTGGTCAATAGTCTGATTCGAATTAGTAGGCCAAAGCAGATTTCAAAACTTAAAAACAGGAAGTGGCCATATACCGTAAGCTGGGTAAATTATTTTTTAAAGTTATGTAAATGGGGTTATCATTTCCGAAAGAATAAAAAATAGACCACGAAGCAGTTATCTTAAGGGATGGCGATATATTCAAACAAGATATCGTCATATTAGCTTAAATACAATGCTAAAGGATAGTTTTCAGAAGTGTCTGTCAATCGGAAGTGAGAGCATTAGCCGATATGTATCTTTCCGTAGTTGCTCTGTGGTTATTTAGTTATTAGTTAGTTATTTTTGTAGATTCACATTACAGTTCACATAGACTAAAATATCTGCTCTGCTGACAAGAATAAACTAAAGAAGTACTGAAAATATCTGACTTAAGTGATGCATCTGAATATGTAGTCTATTATAAGTTGGAACACTTTCATAATCAAGCCATTTAATTTGACAAAAAAGCACCGGTAGTGCAAAAACACCAAACTTCCCTCACTGCCACAATCCCATTCAACCCAAAAGCCCCTCTGAACACAACACACACCGATACACAATGAGTGGGCGCTGCATCAGTATCGACTGTTTTTGGTGGAGGAGCAGCTTCCGTGGTGATGACAGATAACAGCATTGGCGTGCGTGCGTGCGTGCGTGTGTGTGTGTATGTGTGTGTTTGTTCTTCTGAGAGAATATAACAGGAAACATGGTGATTCATTGCACTGAAGCACACTGAAAGAAAAACAGCTTTGAAGTGTATGTGTGTGTGATATGTGTGCTGCGAGTGCTTATGTGATCCATAGCTGTTATCAGTGGTGTCAGTCATGAATACTCTTCATTACTTGAGGAAGATGGAGTCAGTCACACCTGACTTGTTTTTATCTTGAAGCAAATGCCCTCCATCCTATTATCATATCTCATTTGCTTTGACAGATATCAGGATGCAGACGTAATATAGAGTGCATTCCTGCTTGAGGATTTACGAGGAAATATTTTGTGGTAACCACTCAAAGGTGCCAGAATTGAATTTCTCGACAAATTCAATAAAGCATTCAAGGCACCCCAAAAAGATGTTAACGGGTCCAAAAAGAATTATAGCTTTAATCACCTCTGTTTTCAGGCTAATTGTGTTTCTGTGGGGGCTTTGCTTGCTAATTATGGAGTCCACCAACAGGAGGGGCAACAGTAATTATTTTCTTGATTGAGGTCAGAACCCTTGCATTTAATCCTGAGGTCTATCCCGCACTCCCCACACAAAGAGTAAACATCTTCACAGCATCCCGTACTCAATTTCACAGCAGCCACTCTTTTACAAATGATGATTTTCTTCCTCAGTAAGCCAGCTTTTCATTGAGGAGTCTGCCACACTGTCGGCAACAACTCTCATGTGTATGTTGTATAAACTCAGTGTCCTTAGGTTAAGTTATTTTTATGAGGAGGAAAATATGTTTCAGCTTTCATATGCTCCTCCTGCAGCTGGTGGTGGAAAAAATATCAAAAGGGCGTTATGCAATGAGATCGATATATACAAACATGAAATACTGCTGTATGTCTCAGCGAATGCTTACACTCCGAAGCTCCGAGTTTTTTGGTGCTTGACACTGCACATTTTCAGAGCAGAGGTGTAATTCTTCTTCCATGCAAAATTAAGGTGGCTTTCGGGACAAAAATGCAATTCTTTTTCCAGACAAAATTCATTTTCGGCCCAGCTGTTAATAACAGTCACTTGTGTCTTGACAGGTGAAAGCCCAGAGCCATAAACCTCTGCAGAGACCACCGCCACCACCCCCCATCCCCCATGCCCCCGCCCTGCTGGTTTCACATCATTGGGTTTCATTGTTGAGGAGGGCGCCGAAACACCTCAGCTGGATGAGACGGAGATGAGTTCAACTTGAACAGCGTTATGATCCAAATGACGGTCAGTTTTAGCTGGGGGCCGACCAGCCATCAGTCAGCATTTTTTCATCCTTGGAATCACTTTGGTCTCTAAAACAATCTCCTAAATCTAGCTGTTAGTGTAGGAAGTAAAATATAACTTGGAGCCGGAGCTATTAAACCAAAAGAGTGAAATGTCCTGTACATGCAAATGCATCTCTATGCAAATTTAGCAGCATATTTCCAAGAGCTTGTGTCTGTTTATTATAAAAAATTAAAAAAAAAAAAAAAGGGGTTCATTACAGGGAACTTTCTAGGGACAGATTAATACTGGTTGCATAATAACTTCTGCTAAAGGTGTATCTCCATTTTTTTAATGGCATACATAACACACCTTGCAAAACCAGGTAGAAAATGTTGCTTTTTCCTTATCAAAGCACCTCATCATTCTCATTTATTTATTATATTTCCATTGAATAAAAATCAATACATTTTTATTATGAACCCTCCACAGCTTTATTGTTGTGATATGGCTGTTTGGAAACCAATTACATATTTCTATAGAAGGTTATTTGCGTTTCTAATCCTCATGGAGAATTAGTGAATAATGAAAGCTTCAGTCTTAGACAGTACAGGAATGAGTCGGGCTGCTCCATGCCAGAATTTTTTTTTTGTTTTTTGTTTTTGCGTTACCATTCTATTATCAGTGGAAATGATAGTCTATCTTAACATTTCTACTTGGGTTAGAATCTCGGCTGAACATGAGAAAACAAACATATTGGCTAGTGTCTGATGAAGCTCTTAAATCTAAATTTTTTTAATAAAATGAAAAAATATGTTTTCGAATTGATATTTGAATTGATATCCAAAACTTTGAGAAAATGTGCCTTTCACTGCTCAAATGCTCATAACATCTAAAGACAGATCAACAATACCATAACTGGACTTACAAGGGTTTAATGTGATGTGGTGCCAAGTTAAGCTTGACCTTCTCCGTCATCAAGGTAATCACCGCCTCTCGGCCGCCAGAGGAAGCGTTTATGTACACTGGACATCCAGTGGATAACAGCGATATCAATGACAGACAGGCCTGGCGACGGCTGCTTGTTCTTCTGGGCTCCTTATCTCAGCCACACCGAGGGCTCTGTCTATGTTCCCAATTCATCCATCACTATCAGACCTCACACAGGTTTAGGGCCAGCATTCACATTTCTACAGGGAGCTAAAGCTAATGTCAGCTCACCGTGTGGAGGGACTTGAATTTGCAGTGTGGCTTCAAGACTGAAAAAGTAGGCTTTTACTGTGGCTATTGTTTTTCTGTCAGATAAATATCATTATTATATTTCCATTACATTTACTGACAATCAAAGTTTGCCCCCTTACCCTTTTGCAAAGCTCCAACCCCCTTTGTTGCCTGGTCTGTCATGTTTCACCCATGATTTCAGTGTGGCATTTTCAATTCCAGGGGAAATAATAGCAATTTTCTGGATTAAAAAAAAAATCTTAAAAATCTGAGAGAAGTCGACAGAAAGGATAACAATATGCATTTGAAAGTTACATTTATGATATGTAATTAACTGGTAATGTGTTGTGAATGAAATGAAATTTAAAACCGAGCGTCCATTCTTGACAATTCACTTGGAAAAAAAAAAAAAAAATCAAACAACACGTAAAATATAAAAATGATCAATAGCTGATTGTTGTTTGGAACTTTTGGAAAATTAGCACAACAAGATAGCAATTTAGCCTGCAACTCGCTCACACCATGATGAGCACAAAAGAAACCGCAGAGGTGAAAGACCTGTGTGCAGGTTTTGAGTGAGCTACAAAAGCAACAATCTGTATAAGATAAGGAGTGTGTGTCAGTTTTAGTCCACCATTGTCAGGCAAAGGAAACATCCAATGTGCTAACACACATTCAACGACATCATGCAGATATGCTGACTGCAGTAAGACTGTCTGGTTCTATGTATACACTCTATCTGCATTTTCCCTTGCTAATCCCAGGTTAATTTTACCCTCACAATAAAGAAAACCCCGAAATCTTGGCAGGCCTCCCACGCCAGGTTATGGTTGGTAACACAGCATTCAACAGTGGAAGTTCATGAGGGGGGCTTAACTTAAGAGTCAGTTTCTACGGTTATCCACACTGGTGGTTGAAATTTTGATACAGGGGGTCCAAAATGTTTGTCTAGACTAAAATTTCTTAGCACAGGATGAAGTAAAAATAGAGGAGAAGGTAAAGAAGAGGAGCACCTGCTATGATCCCAATCACATGACTAAGCAAGACGTCCATCTCTACATCAGATGGACATCTTGGAGCACCAAGGAATTACACATCCACTGTGATTCTAAGGCCTCCATGCTGTGAGGATCTTCTGCTGGGCCTCCTGCTGGACAAAGTAAAGTTTTTGCATAATAAACTAGACGACCTTTGTGCCCGCTTTGGGTACATTAAAAAAACTGCAATGTCCTCAGTTTCACTAAATCTTGGCTCATTCCTGGCATACTGGACAGTGCTATTAAACCAGGTGACTCCTTCTGTATATTGATCTGACAGAACAGGAGTCTGGCAAGAAAAAGGAGCAGCTGTGCGCTTTATGGTGATTAATGCAAAAATTAAAGGAGCTGACAGGATTGCATTTTTCTGTACAACTTCATATGAAAAATAAAATTGATTGATTGAATTGCCATGACGAGTTGTGCGGACATTCATGGTCCCCAGTGGGTGAATGCTTATGACCTTGGCACCTCCCAGCAGGTCAAAGTTTCACTGAACCAGTAATATATTTCCACATGTGCCAGATGAATTAGCACAAAATTTTGTACATACCTTCATGGCTCGCAGCCAACGCAACCTAATGACGTTGAAGATCACATGATTTTTTCTCTAGTGGCTGTGCAACAAATGACTTGACGACCATTTGGATTGGATTGCTGTGAAACGGAACATTCATGTGCCTCTTGGGAAAACTTTTAATATCTGTGTGATTCCTCTAACATTATATCGAGCCGTCTAATAATGTTACCATCGGCTTCAGAGCATTTCACTGAAAAAGGCAGCATGGAAGCAGCTTACCAAAAGAGTAAAGTTGTGGGCTTGATGGTTAAATTTCGAGTTAAAACTTGAGACAGAGAGGAACTGCAAATTCAGGTGATAAAGCTCTGCAGGTTCACTACAAGTTACCCACTTTTTTCATGTTTATAATTTAGTTATTTTATAAATTGCAATATTAGGTATATTTCTGTTTCCCTAATTTTGCTTTCTCCATTATCATTTTCATGTTAACTCCATCACCTTATGCAACATGTATCATAAACCATGGAAAAACCCTCAGGATCCTGGGACAGGTGTTTGTTCCATCCCCAAATTTCCTGCATGACTCATACTACCCTCCTGTCTGCAGACCCAGACTGACTGCGTACCCGTCCATCGACTGTCCTGCTCTACATTGTTCATTCTTTTATTCACAAGAAGAATAAAGTCTCCTCTTCAGGTGTGCCATCACCACCACCAACAAAAAAGCCTTGTGTTTGTCTGACCCAGCACAAACAGCCTTATCGACCCGTGATCATCTCCATGGCGTTGCTTTACTTAACCTGAATTTCTGGGGTGAACATCCGATTCTCTGTGCTATTGTTCCCCTGACCTTGGCAGCAGGTTGGTTGTGGGTTTATGGACACCTTAGACATAGGAATTCTGGATAAATCTCACGCGTGGATGATGCATATTTTTAGAGCCCCATTAGTTGACTAAATGAAGACGAAACTGGTGGCGTAGGCTGTCGCTCCTACGTCAGTGCGGGTCACGGGTTGTGTGTCGGTCTGGGGTTTGTGCGTAACAGGATGGGGGAATCCACCCCTTTCTCTGAGCCTCCTCTATGGTGATGTTGATGGTGATATAGAGGGGAAGGGAGGGTGGGGGGAGAGAGGGTTGAGCCAGGAGGGAAGGGGTGTGCCATTATAAGAAGCCTCAGAGGAGGCATGCGTTCAGTTGTGGAAACCCTTAGCCTAAGGATACGAGCCACCAAAATCTCCTGCAGCCACAGAAGGAGGACTCTGAGAGAATATCTTTACGTCACAGACACAGGTAAGGAAGTCCTCAAGTGGGACTTTTTTCATGTGAATGTTACCTGCCTGTAAGGATGCAGTTAGATGAATAAGAGCTGAGGAAAGACACTCGTTTAGAGAAAAGAAAACAGTTAATTAGTTAGACTTGTTGTCTTTGTATACACAGACCACTGCCTAATGGAGCCTCTGGGAATATTGTTGTTCCAGTGCAGCCACTGTTAGGATTCTCCTTCTTTCATTTTTTTTAATTGAGTCAATTGTTCCTCCTTGTCTGTTTATGGTTTTAAAATTTGGGTTTTGACCTCAGAGGTGATCCTGTAAATAACTCTCGTCACCTGCAGTAATCTTTTCCATTACTCTGATTGCGTCCCTGCGGCTCTAAAGGCACCAAAGCCAGTGCTCACATCACACCTGATTATTACTTTATTATCAGGAGAGAACGTCCCCGATGTGCTGAGAAAGCAGTTAATCACTCAGTCACACTCCGTATTTGACTAAAGTGTACTTACTTTAATCTAAAACAAGTGTAGTACATAAAGATGAATAATATACAAATAAAAAGTGAATTAGGGGGATATCATTATTGGCTGTAACTTAATGATAATTTTAAAAAAGAAAATAGAAAATGGCTTTTCAGTAAACCTTCCTTCAAGTTTTCACTAATATTCAGTTAAATTGATCAAAGTAGCACCAGTACCAGCCAGTGAATGCCCCTCCAAAAGCAGCTTATTTACGGTTTGCCCTTTTGATTGATCATGGAGTATTATATGTCAGATTAAATACATCACCAAAAAGCTTCAAAGAAAAATTGACAAAAGCTATTTTCATTCTACCTAAAGCAGTTCCAGTGTCATACCGAACAAGTGGGAAAAGCGCCAGAGAAGTGAATGGCTGTTATTATGCTAAGCGCATGATAATGATGATTTTAATGATAATGGTAATGAATGTGCATAATCTTTTCCCATTATCAGTGAAGACGATACTGGTGCAGACGGGGCAGAAAACGGGTGGTTAATGTGCCAGTCACAGATAAATGACTTCACGCAGGGGTAATGTTTCATAAAGAATCTAACATGTTTACACATACTGTATTTTAAAGGTACACCCCATTTATTGGAATAATATGTTTAAATAAGTTGTAAACAGAAGTTTTTATTTGTGTGATAAATATGTTTTAAAATGTACCATTTCTTTTTTCTTTTGTTGAAAATAACCTCAAAATCTATATTTAAACACCAGAGACCTGTTAATGTAGTTATATTTCTTCAAAATTAAATTCTTATACATCTAAAATTAGTTTGATCAAATTTAGCCTCCCAAAAACAAAAACAAATGTAATTTATTTATCCTGTCTTTGATGCTTTACTTCCTCCCTCTAATCCGCTAATAAAAGCTTTTAGGATTCTGCTGCTTGCACTAAGATTGAACTGATTACTGTTGGAGCGTTTTCTGCCTCCTCTCTGGCTTCCAGTGTTTTACAAGCACAAATCCTCATGATCACAGAACAATATACTGAAGAAGAGAAAAAAAACAGCAGATATTCCTGCATGCGTTGCCCTGCCGTGCAAGTATTTTGCCATTCATCACTTTTTTTCCCAGCATCACTGTCCTCACCTTGATGGGGAGCTGGTCTGGCCGTACTAGATTGCTTTCCACTGGCTCCATGTCCAATGGATTAGTGCAGGTGTCAACGCAGCTTAACAGCAACCACATCAGTGATGACACCATGTCAGCTGCCTAACACTCTGCAGAGTTTCAGCTGTGTGCATCATTAAGGGCGTCATGTCCCTGTTGTGTTAAACCTTTGCTTCTCCAAAAAGTCAAGAGCTGGTTTAGCCTTGGTAACTAATACCTTTTTTGTACTGTTTATCAACTTTTTAGCTCGCCTTGAACTTCTTTCTTTTTGGTTTTGTAGAAGTATGAAAAATAGCTAACTAACCCATCTCTATCTTTGGGGGAATGACACCGAGTCAAAGATTCATGTGAATGCACCTCTCTGCGCCCGCCCTTTGTCTTTTAAAGCACCCGTCTCCCATAGACGCCCACACATCAAACAGTGCATCACCTTCAGTCAGAGTGACAGTTTATCAGCGTGCCTGTGCTGATCTCTCAGTGTGCTATCATCCAAGGTAAACTGCATGGGGGGAATAATATTTGGCGGCTATTAAGATAGCTTCGTGGGGACTAAATGAGATGATTGTTGGTGCGACTTCTTCCTTTATGAAAGACATATGTGACGCTGGGAACAATCTACCCTCAGGCGCAAATGTGTTCCCAATTAAAAGAAACCCTGCGAGTACAGTTGATGGAAACAATAGTAATAATATGCTCAATTGATCTGATATGATGGTGCCTCGCAAGGATCCGAATATGAGTATAAAGTTAATACACTTAATATCTGTATGGATGTGTATGTGGGACTGTTATGGTCCATGCAAGATATGAAGAGAAAATAAGATGCTTTTAACATTATTATTCCCACTCAATTTGTGTGCTCCACAGTCTACAGAAGATAAGGTTTCCTAAAGCAAGATAAAGGCATATCTAGAAACAGAAAGTGTGGCTCTTCCAGTAGATATGATAACAGTAAAACAAGGAGATTTCCTGAGATAAAACATGTTCCTTTTACTTTTAATTGGACATTATCACAATCTTCTTTTTAAGCTTAAATTTAGCTGCATGTACAGCGTCATCATGACCTCAGTGCCTTTTACTCCTTCCCCTTTATGATGCTCAGAATCCTTCAATTCTGCTTCAATATGATGCTTCAAATGCAGGCAACAGGTACAGTCGTGACACCTGGTGCAGCTGTGGAGGACACATCTCAACTGGATTAAGCGCATTCTCTCAGATGAGTCATTTCAGGACCGGAGGAAGGGCACGAATGTTAGCGCACCTTCTCGGGCTCCTGGTCCTGTGAACTCTCCACTGAGTCACACGCCGTTTATCTGTGGCTGCGCAGGCTGGATTTACACGGCTGTGTGAGAGATGATCCTGTGGCTGCGTCTGTTAATCCAGCTCAAACTGAAGGTTTTTGACAGAGTAACTTGTTATCTGTGTTTTGACAGGACAACTGCGGTCACGGTCGGCGCTCGTTCTAGCTGTGTTTTAGGTCGATTCTTGCGGTTTTCTTTGGGCTTCGATTGCTAGGCTGCAGGCACAAGTGGCCAAAATTGGTTTCCTCTTGCACATATGTGTCTCCAGTTAGTTTCCATCACAGGGTGTGCGGCATAAATCACCAGATTCTGATCTTTTCGCCAATGTTTTCAGCTGCTCCTGATTTTTCTTGCAATACCTCAGTCTGAACAGCCATCGCACAATTGATGCAACTTTTACATCATTCTACATCATTCTTGGTCACAGTTCTGTAGAGGCAGGAGAGCCTTGGTGAGAGGCACTGACAGATAAAGTTGAAAGTAACCGTTGACATCCTGAAAATGTGGATAGTTTCTGTGCCAGTGAAGCTGTCACTTCCTGAGCATGCCACTCCTGGCTCTGACTCCACATCCACACACACTGCAGGACAGGAGTAGCAGCCATTGTTCAACAAAAAGCCATAATTAAACATTTGGCTCTCCTTCTCCTCATCCTCATTATCATTTACTCACCAATTTGGCTTTGGATGTTACGGCCCTGAATTCCAACTCACAGGAGTGAGTTTCCAAACTAGAGCGATAAATGGTGGCAATGGATCCACACATAGTCATTCCCAAATGTAACGGTCACTGATTTAAACATGTTTTGTGAGCTTTAAGCAACAAATACTTCCCTATGGTTAGGGCAAACTAGCACATAGTTAGCCATTACACCCTAATTGTTATGTTTTACAATTGTTTCCCCATCATGTAATTAAACATCCCTGAGAAATACCACCAGGATTTGCTCACTTTGCAGAGAATAGTCTTTGCAAAACTGATTTAGCTAAAATTCAGATCCACAGGTATGTGAGAATATGAAGCTCTGTTTGTGTGTTGAGCTGCATGTATCTGTGCTTCCCTATAGCTCTACTTCCTATATTTTTCATATGTAATCCACGCTGGTTCTGGTCTGTAAGGGACACCAAAGCACGGTGGGACCAGCAGCTCTTTGGAAACACATCTGTATCTGCAAAGATTAGCAACCTGCCTCATTAATTTCCCCTTTGTTTGCCTGACTGGAAAATTGTTGATTTGCTCTCTAACTTGTGCTCTCAATTGAATAACTGTAAGTGGTTTGTGATTGCAGTCGCATGCAGGAGGTAGTCTTAGTTCAAACAGAAAACAAATGCTGAGAGTGAGGTATTTAGATGGCCGATGTAAAGTGTGCTTTACATTCCATAACATCACTTCCACCTTTAAGTCCTTCATAATTACGATGGCCACTAGAGGGCATCACTAACTACCAATGTAATTATGGGTCATAATTAGCTGCAGCACAAACAACACATGCAGTTGTCTCTGCTTATTGTCCTTTGGCAAATTGTGTGAATCCATTCAAAACTGTGACGAAAGGGGGAAATGAGAAGCGAAGTACAGCCATTGACTAATATAAGATGTTGATGAAAATTATTATAGAAAATGAAGTTGAAAGAGCTTTTTCAGGTTACATTTAGCCCCAGAAACCCCCACTAAGAGAATAAAGTGACTTGTATACAGTCTGAGAGGCAACTGAAGGTGGCTCAGCTGAGTATACAGACATTTTTATTATCTGCATTCATCTTTCTGGCTACATAGATATGTGCAAAGATATTTTAGTTTGAAAAACTAATCTAAAAAAAGTATAAAAGTCCCAGTACTTCTTTATTTTGCTTTGGGAAGCTAAATCCAAAAAGAAAACTTTCTGAAATGGATTAAATGAGTATACTTTGAATGAGTTTCCCGAGTAGAGTCTAACAGCAGGCAGCCAGTGTCCTATGAGAGATATCTCATGTCAGGGCTGGCCGGATGAGTCACCTCATGGCGAGTGCTAACATGTTGCAGGGTGCCTGGATCAGAGGACAAACCTTGTTTTAGGTAAACAGTCCTTTAAAATGCTAATACTAGAAACTACTGCAGTTAGAGCGGGAATAAAATTATTTAAAATTCCTTTATCTATGTCCTGCTGTTGAAAAGAATTCTTTCAAAATAACTCTATATAACTTTATATAAATAGTCCCTATGAAAATTGTGATTAAGCTGTCTTATAGGTATATATGATAATGGTATATACAAGGTGTCCATAAAGTCTCTTTATAGCTCAAAAATGTTATTTTAAAAGCAAATAAATAGAAAAATATGTGGAAATGATTCCTTTTTCCCTCATTGAATCCTCCTCTACATGGACACCATGAGCTGCTGAAGCTCATCCAGACCCGAATGGATGTGTTGCCATGTTGGCTGTATCAGAGCCTCATCAATGGTCCAACGGCATCAGTGATCTTTAGCTTTAGGTCAGTGATGTCCCGTATCTTTGTTCCATACACCAGATCTTTAACAGAACCCCACAGAGAGAAAGAGCCCATTCTGTTTCAATGAACCAGGATACACCTGGGGGGTGTGTAATCTACAAACTAATCAGTTTGGGTGGGTGTACAGGTGCAGACATTTGACACCAGAGAACAGCGTTCAACCTGTGGTCAGGTTTAGGCAACAAAAGCCGTCTGGTTTAGTTAAAGAAAAGACTGCAGTGTCAGTTATATGTTGATAATCACCCTTCACCCTTTAAGGCAAGGGAAGAAATGGATCCCATCAATGTGAACAGGCAGACCAGGCAAAATAGAAACACGCCTCTCACTTGAGTGTGACTGTTATCAGATCATGTTCAGGTCTTCACCATCATTTTCTTCCATGCTCTTGCTGCTAGTGTTGCTTGTTGTACACATACGGCCCCTGCTCTGGCACACTATTGTCTCCTCCTCCAATGCCAGACTGCATTGTGATTTTGCAGACTGGGGACGCCAATATTTAGAACTAGTATGATTGTCTTGAGCCAAAATGTTTGCAAAAATGTTACAGCACTTTTGCAGTAATACAGTATGCAAAGGGCTTTTGCATGGTCTGCTTTAAAGATTTATCGAACTAACGTTTTAGTTGATTAGAGGAAAATGATATTGCAAACGTGGATATTGTAGGCACAGCTAATTAGGTATGTGGTGTATATATACGTCATTCCTATTTACTTTCTTAGAGAGGCTTGTACTTGCATCTCAGAAACACATCTTTTTTCCCCTCTACTGGCCTTTAGCCATTCAGGTGGTTGGTTTTATTTGCTCAGGTTTTGAAATGCCATTTCAGCTTCCACCCCGGTACAATGGAGTTGAACGGAAATTCATTTGAAGCAACAGAACATTTCAGCAGCAGCAGCACAATGTCCCTGTTACTCCAGATAATCCACAGACCCTGGTGTCAACAGCTCCCAGTAGCACTACTGTCTGCCGAAGTAATAGTCCTGATGAGAGTCCTCTGTGGATTATCCAGTTACCGAGACGGACGTGCTGGAAAAGATGTTTCTGTTGCTTTTTTTTCTCACAGAAATTTAAGAGAACAGAGAAATCTTTGAGACTGTGGAAGGAAAACGGTCTTCAAAACACTAGAGGATGAATGTGGAAGGTTTTATTTGAGAAACTACCCCTCGAAAGAATAGACTGTATTGATTACAAAGTCTCAAGAATCCAGAGAAATTAATAGGAACCAGTCTTTGAATTTGGAATCAGTATTATGAGCACTGTCTTTGTCTTTCTCCAGTCTCCATTCACACACCAAACCACAGTCTACTGGCCCATTATCTCAGATCAACGGGTTTTCAACAAGCGATTACAAGCGAGTGTAAGGTGATAAAACACTCATGAATCTCCTCAGGTAATAAAGAATTAATCAAGTGCCATTAATGACCCATGAGGTGTATTAGGTAGAACGGGAATTTTATTCATTTTCCCCCCTTCGACAAAGTGACCACATCTCATGCCATCCATCCTTGGTGGCTCCTGGCTCCAGCTGGGCCTTAATGAATGGGAGTTAAGATCTACACACCACTAGAGGAGACTGGAAATCTCAGTAATATGTCATGAAAGATGAAATATCTCAGCTACAATCCACAGATGTGAAAGGGAGTAGGGAGTGTTGTGCGGCAAGAATGGAACAACAAGAACATTAAAGTGGATCCAGAAGTGGGAGCAAGAAGGAAACAGAGAGAGACCTCTAGGTTATCTATGCATTAGCAGACTCCTTTGTGTTTTTCGGCTTCATGCAGACGACTAATGGACGAGATAGAGTGAGTCAGAGCTTTGTCAGAGACGAGCGTGGAGCTTTTCTTCTCCCCCTCTCATATCCATGACACCTTAGCCTCCTCTCCACCCTTCATTAAAGCTGCTAATGCTAATTTACCCCACCGTTAGCGCTATTAATACACTTTGCAACTTCGTACCGGCTGCTTGGATCCAGCTGTCATCCATTCACTAGAAGCACGAAAAGGTCTTTTTTTAGTGGTGAAAAAGTGTTGTAGTAAGTAGGAAATTACCTATTTTTTCTTGCAAATCCCTTCTCTATGGCAGCCAAGTTCGCTAGTTATTTTTTTAATGCCACTATCTTGTGATCAAGAGTAAATTATGCCGTTATCTGTGAAAACGGCCTTTGTTATCTGAAGATAGCATCACGAGAAAGAGAACTTTGATATCATGAGATAACTGCATCATTAACTTCCTATCAAGCGTGAAAAAAAGTTTCATTTTATTACTCTGCTTTGAAACAACTAACAGTTCATGCTTCAAACGGCCCAAATCAAGCTGACAGTGATCTGAGTGAAGTAAGGATAGATGCATGAGTATTTTAGCTTTTCAAAATAATGCTCCAACAAAGGTTTAATACAAAATATATGGAAATAAGAAGAATGGGTTAAATTTACAGAGGCATAAAACATGCTGCCTGTTTCCCATATAGAAAAAAGATACTAATTTAATTTAAAAAGAAAACAACTATTGTTTCATCATGATGAGTCGTTTTTTCGAGAAAAAGGGCTCATGCTATCTCAAGATAATGAGATAATTAAGTTGCTATAATGAAAAAAAGTCAATAAAATACTACATAATTACGAGGAAAATGTCTTCAAGTTTGTAATTTATGTTAATTTAAGTAATGAAAGGAAACAACTATTCATGTTCTTTGGATAACAAGTTTTGGGAGCAGGAGATAATTCTCGGTTTCTCTTGACAACAAATGAAGGATCTTGCTATTTCGTGTTCTCAAGGTCAACAACATGATTAAATCACAATTTTCACAAACCAGCATTAAATAAATGATTGCATGCACTACTTATGCACATAGTATCTCAAGACAAGATATCTACGATAAAATGAAGGAAATGGTGGTGGTGGATCCAGCCACTCCACTCACATTTTCTCAAGTATTCCAGGCACGGACAAAAATATACTCCAAAACCAAATCCAAATGCATGAGTGACGTTGTCCTTTTATGAATGCCCTGATTGCTCCCTGTGCGGGGAAAGGGAAAAACATTTTATCTTGATAACACGTAACATTTTCAGGGTCTTAGTTAACTCTAATGGAAGCATAAAACAGTCCATTTGTTTGGGGGAAAAAGTGGATAAAAGCATTCATTTGTGCAAGATGGAAAGACTCATGTAAAAGTAGTGGAACATCAAGCCCTTTATTGTGGTCAATTTTCTTTTGCTTTCATGCCAGCTTTCATTTGGAGGCACAAGGTTGTTTATATTTGTGAATTATGAAGATCTATTTTTAAATGCAATTGTAATGAGGTCCCAGTCTCCTGGACAGATTGTGTTGTCTTGCTGCCCTGCGGGAAAGCCTGGTGTGCAGGGGCAAGGCGACCACTTCATCCATGTACAGAGCATCATATATCAGCTCTGCACTCTACCCAGTCAACTGCCAGCTCTGTCGGACAGATTATGCAAATGATATGAAATGTTAAAGATATCTGAAATGTATGCAGATTTATAGGCAAGGGAGGCCAAAATGGACCAGTGGCAATATCAAGGCCAGGAACTGTGTCATTACTGAAATAGAGCAGCGAGAGGAGTGTGTAGGTTCATGGCTCAAAGTGCCACAGATGTGAAGGGCACACATTCAATCTGAAGTCAGTTTGGAAAAAAAAAAAAAAAAATTCTTTCAGAATTCCTGGGTATTATATGCATGCCAAGGAAAATGGGATAACTAAAATGACTGTTTTGGTGATAAACTGATGCCTTATTCACTTGATCAGAGGTAAAATATTGTGTATGATGCTGCTGGTTCCCATTGAGATCTACTGACACGACACAGTTGGCAATATCACAACACCGATCAGGGTTTCTTACCGTTAAAAGGCCAGACCATGATCTTAGTACCAAAGATGTCATGACCCCAGAAGCTTTCTTTCTTTCACTGACTTCTTTGACTGTATTATACTTTAGTATTCTGCTCCAAACTGCATGGAGAATGATCCAAATGGACTGAATGAATATTTAGGAATGATGTGTTGTGATAAGAAGAGGAAGAATCTACCGCCTGAAACCCATGGAGGCTACACACATTGCTTTTTAACTTAACAATGTGAGATGGGACATTTGTGTTGCATTCATGTTAGAGTAATCAGAAGTTCAGGACTGGAGTAATTCACATTAATGCCCCCTTAAAGCAGAACAAAAATTCTAGAAATAAAGTTGGCAAATATGTTGACACACAATTTATGGCTCATGATAATAAAATCAGTATAAGCAGCTATCGACAACAAAATGTAAAATTGATACACAATAAATACAAAACATCCTCTGTCATTTTTACTGTGGTATTAATCGACGATTAATTGGCGACACTTCTTTGGATTAAAGAGTCTAAAGAAGTCCAATAACAGTCATAAAGTCAAATAAGAATATTATTATTTTACTTTTTTTGTGCTATACCATTAACCATATAGTAACTTCCCCAACCGAATTTAGTAGTAATGTTGTCTAAACCTAATTAAACTACAACTGTCTCATAATGTAGATATAAGGACGTGTCTCTCCAGCAGTAAGGATGCTAATTTTGCTTCAGTTGGATGTATTGCAGGGAAATAACAAATTAAATATGTGGCCTTATGGTTAAGGGGATGTGTCTTGTTGGTAGCGATTTCCGAGTGCACTTCAGTTGATAATAAATCCCATCGTTGTAAAAGCAGGGACTCTCAGCCTAATTCAGTCCTACCATTTACATTCTGGGTGGAAGAAAAGAAAGCAGCTCCCATTCTCATGAAATGATCATTGCTTTGCTCTGTTTGCTTTTCCAGTTGGCTGCACTGAATCTGTGTTTGCTGAAATATTAACTGAGGCATGCTGGTCAATTTCATCCCAAAATTGAGACGCAAATGCAAACTTGCAATATGCAATCAATCAGCTATGATGGAAGGAGGGAAAATATACAGAGCCAGATGGTGGCCATGCTGAGGGGATACCACTCTGCATAAAACATGTTGAATGCAGCCAGTCCTGTTAATGGGACCTATGAACGGGTTAAGTGTGACGAACTGTGTGGGGCCAACAGTTTTAAATATGTAATAAATAAACACAGAGCAAGTGCAGTCTCTTTAACCAACCTTGTTTGAACAAGTCAACCAATACAAATCATTAGAGCCAGTGCACCATTATAAACCTTTCAAAGCCACAGGTTGACAACAACGTTTCTCATTAACACTTAATATCCTTGTCAATTGTTTCTCACTGACAATAATGGCCTCCATTCAAAAGAGACACGGCAGCACTAGACTGCTAGGGACTAGGGCTTCATAACTCATCTCCTGAGCCTGTAGAAATCACTCTCCTGACAGTTCTTCAAAAGCAGCTCAGCCAATTTGCAGGAGTATGAAGTAATTGATAAATGCATTGTTTTTATTAGGGAATTTTGTTATGAAGAACGGCTAAATTATTACAACATGTATATATCTATATATATATATAAGGTACATTTTGTGCTGTGTGTGTTTCCATCAAACCATAGTATCGACTGAAAATACTGGATTTTCTTTTTAAATGCTTTTTTTTTTTTAAAGGAAATAAAAGTCCTGAAGCTTTCTGATGTTGTACTGATGATGTGTGAGTGTACCTCAGACAATCTGATGGGCTTAGCTAAAAGCCTGAATCTCAATATTCTAAAATAAGCTTCTGAATGTGCCGAGGCAAAGAAATGAACATTCATTCTTGAATTATAAAGCATATGACAGTCATTTCAAAACTTTTCATTAATAACAAGGATGGGGGAAAAAAAGCTCATGGTGTTCATATTACACTCTGATAGAAAAGTACCAATATGTGAAAGCCACATCTTTGTAATGCGGGAATGTATCCAGGGCCCACACCATCACTGCTGCTTTACTCATTTGTTCATCTTACTTAGTAGGGCCCACTTAAGGGAGAACATTATATCAAATGGGCTTAGTCAGCAGGCTCACAAATGATCATTGCACAAAACATCTCTGTAAGGCAAACAAACAGGTCCCTCTAATGATTTCCCATAAAGCCATTTATATATTTCTAAATGGGCCAGAGTCACACACGACCTGTTTCATATGCTATTGACTACTAGTGGTAATGTGGTACAGGGAAAATGGTCATGGTGTTCTAGTTTTTACCTATTTATTTATTTATTTATTTCAGTGTTCCCATCAATACGACACCCTCTCTGTGTATTGTTAAAGATTTCCATTCCC
>JAOWBC010000383.1:21033306-21045666 GCA_028566105.1 Hypoplectrus providencianus | reverse complement strand
AAATAAAAACAATAAATATCAAAAAAGAAAAAAAAATCACTCATAAAAGATAAATGAATGAATAAATGAAATAAATTAAATATTAAATGTAAATGTTATTTTTGGTAACCTGCAGTTTAATTTACAGTAATATATTATTTTGTAATATGATGTCTAATGTCTTTTCCCAGGTCTTGTTCAAGAAGAAATAGCAGCAGTGCAGCTGATAACAATGAGAAAAGTCAAAAGAAATGAAAACAGAGCCAACAAAACGTGGAAAGGATCCAAGTTTACTTCAACAAGCTGAAACATGCTCAAAGCACTGTGCATCCTCTGCAGAGAAAAGTTAGCTAGCATTGCATAAGGCCAGCGCACCTGCAACTACGTTTCACAAAACATCAATATCATGTCTGAGAGCTGCCAGAGCTGTTTCAGGGAAAACTTTGTGACTTCAGAGCATCCCAGGAAACAAAGCTAAAAGCCATTCACCATAGTCTAACACCTGTTAGTTCCAGCTGCAGGTATATTTGCCTCCTATGCTGAACAAAAACAGAGCAGATATGTTCTAATGCCTTTGCTGCAGAATAAAAACAATGGGAACAGACTTTGTTGATCAAGTTGTAGAAAAACTTGGGGAAGCAGTTTCATTCCAGCTGTTTGCAGCTTTGAAGAGGAGGCTGTTTTTAAAGTAGTTAAAGCCTTTTTCTGTGAAAACAGTCTGAGATGGAAATCCCACAGCGGTGTGTGTACCGGCAGAGCTGTGACAGAGCAACGACAGGCTGAGTGAAAGAGCTCATGGCATATTAGAGGGCAATCATACCTGAGCTGTTTGCTTCCTCGACAAACTGTGCGACTTTTATTTGAAAGTCCATTCGGTTTTTGCCGGTGTGACTGTTAAAAGAACTGTGTGGATCAAAAAAGTGAACTATGATCCGCTAAAAAATGTCAGTCTCAGTTGCATCCAGGTGTACCAGAGGTTTTGCTGCAAAACAAAATATTTAGCAAGAAAATGCTGGCGAATAGATTCAATCACACAGTGGAGTGATGCTGCCTAAAAGCGGTAAAACTCCACCATCAATACATGAAGGTTTGCAACCTGGTTTGAAAAAGTGTCACATATTCTGTCCAATAGACGCAGAACATGAGTTTACAAAGCTTGGTGAGCTTGATAGGGCACAGTGTGAAAGCAAACCAACCAAATGAAAAATGCATTACTGTTAATACCTCACCACTGGACCACACCAAATCCACCAAAATGTATATGTGAAACCCTGTAATGCGGTGGACTTACTGTGTCACACACAAGGGAGCGCTGGCGTACGAGAAAAAGAGTCCTGTGGTGTGTGGCGTTTGAACGACATCATCAAAATAATACACTTCATTCAGGCAAAGCCACGTAATGCACAACTGTGTACTCGCCTTTGTGAAAACATGAGAGCTGAACACACACACTGTGCAAACACACTGAGGTGTACTGGCTCTCTCGAGGGAAACCGCTCAGCAGAGCAAGGGACTCCCTGTGCCTTGTCTGAGGACACAGAATGGCACGCAAAGACATGATACCTGGCAGATGTCTTCAGCAGACTAAACAGCTGAAAGTGTCTGCAGGACAAAGACACCAATACGCTCATCCTGTAGGACAGAGCAGTGGGTCCTGGAAGACAGCAGAGTGTGGAACAGGGCATGAGCAGAGGGGATTTCACCTGCTCTCCTCAGGTAAAGGCTTTCCTCTCTGGTGAGGATGCGGAGAGCGTTCCTGTGAGGTACATCATCAAGGGACATTTTGCCAACTTCGTTAGCAGTTATGACTCTTACTTCCCAGGTCAGAGAGCCATTTCATTACCATCAGGAAATAAGGAAAGGCTCTCCTCTCTCTTCTTTGATCGGAGGGTGGCCTTCAGATGAAGTGTGACACTTCCACTCTTACAGAGCTGTGTTGTGTGTGTGTGTGTGTGTGTGCGTGAGATAGGAAGACCCTGAGCTGTGGATGAAAGCTTTGGAGAAACTACTTTCAGAGAGGCCTCATTTTCTGCAACGACTCTGATCAAACACAGCAAAGAAACAGACCGTGCCTGGAGAGCAGTTTGATCACTGCAGCGACTCCACTGAGAGCGACAAATACCCTCACTGAAGCACAAGCACATCCTTCTCACTAAATTATTATCAGTGCTATCCAGAACATTGCAAAATTAGGTTATTGCATGATGGAATCTGGACAATGGTTTCCAAACAGGAAGTATTTTTGCAGTGACAGGGCTGCTGTTTTATAGATCAGACATTGATGGCACAAGACGGTACCTCAAGGCATTTTTTCTACCCAAAAAGTTGAACTGGTCATAGAGGGTATTTCAATGGAGGTACATGATTGAAAAAAAAGTTTGAGAACCACTATTCTAGGATAATAATAGCCTTGTGAAATTGTATAAACTAAAGACCTAGGAAAAAATGGGGTGTTTGTCTTTTCTAGGTATATACAGCATTCATTATCCTGAACAGAAATGCTCTCCATTCAATTAGAGGAAAATGAGGTTCAAAAAACATTTAGCACCAAACCTGTGTAATAAATGGTACCAACCCACAAATCCCTGCAACATGCATGGAAATGGACTTTATACCAATATCACAATTTGTATATCCATATCTACTCTTAGTAGGTCTCTTAAGGTTAATAGTGTAAGTTTAGAGCTTAAACTAGTAAATGCAGCTACTGCCCTGGTTAAAGCTAGGACCAACAGATAAGAAAAATATTTTTCATGCGAGCATGCCAACAAGCACTGGCTACCTGTTGGGTTCCAGAAACATGACTCCTACATAGGAACATATTCATAAAAATAAAAAAATGACTTTGTTTTCCTTGCTTTTGCTTAAATACCAAATAGTGGCAAGCAATCACTTTATGGCTTTCTATTCCATCCAGTTGCTGTACAAACAAGATCCAAAATGACAACTTTTCCCATTCCTCCATCCTGTTTCTCCTCCCTGTGTAAGCCTGAAGTCTAGTGGAGCGAGAACATTTGTAGAAATTGAACGAATATCCACGATGAAAGAAAACACGATGATGGTGAGCGACACTGAGTGTGGCTGGATCACACACACACACACACGCACACATACAAATGCGATAGTATGAGTTCAACGCTGTGGTCAGACATTTCAAGCCACAAGCCGCCAGCAGCCATGACACCCACGCACACACTGCTCCACCAGCAGCACTGACCCGCAACTCAACCCACACTAATGCTCAGGGAGGACATCACTAGATTTCTGCATCCATGAGGAAATTAAAGGCAAATGTGGTGAGGAATATGGACACAGTTTCACATCTGACTCAAATGAAAAATGCAAAACAAAAGATGCTTTAAGGTACTTTTTTGCAGGTAAAATCAGTCCAAAATGGTCATGGATATGTGTACATCGTGTCCTTACCACTGCCCAAGTACACTGGAAGAATTCATGCCTTGTTTTTCTGCCTTTTACAGGCTGCTCAGAGTCTAGTCTCCTTGGGGGAGCGGGCAAGCCGACAGCTTCCTCTCTCACTGTCACAAAGCATCCATTTACAGACTCAGTGGTACAGGGTAAATGCAGGTCACCAGTGAAATGTGCTGCTTTGTGATGCATAAACAAAGTTGTAGCTCATTGGCTCATTAGAGGGGTATCTGCACGGGGGCGCTGGGTAAAGAGGACCTATGAGACGACAACACAGCCATGTAACATGAAACCTCTGCACACAATCTCAGGCAAAATGAAGAAAATGCACGCAGAGAACTGAGTGGAGAAATGAAACCAAATGCGTTCGTTTCTGTTTTCATTTGCAGCTTGGTTCTAATGGAATACATGACTGAATATGGGATATAGGAAACTGGTGTTTGGAGGGAAATATGTGTATTCACTGACTACATCTACAGCTGACATTTAATAATTCATGCTAACAAGGGCCGTGCTGTCTCCTCTCATTGCTCTCAGACTATTTTAGCTTGAGAAACACGCCTGCTCGAAGGGAACAGCTCCAATACTGAGAACTAAACAGTTGTTTATTGAAATTAGGGTCATTAAGTACTGATGGCAAAACAGATATTTGCACTAAAATCCAACATAACCGAAACAAATCTCTGATATAAGACGGATTTAGTGTTTTCTCAGAGTACTTTCCAGCCTGCAAACAGCATTTAAACAATAACAAACATGTAAAAATCTGATAAAATGGGACAAATGACATTTTTGTTAAGTATCATTCTGGGTTCCACAGCTGGTTAAACACATCTGCATTCATCTACACTGCTCTTGAGTTAGTTTTATGAAAAATAAAAATAGCAATGAACCCATTCTGAGAAGTTGTGGTCTGGGAAGAATTTAGGCCATATTATTAACCAAAGATGACAAATTTAAACATGGCACTATACATAATGTATATATTTTTTGTAATTATTCAAAAATAATCTAAAAGTGATCTTCTTTAAAGGAATAATAGTAGTAACAATGTTCTAAGAAATATATATTAATATAAAAGAAAATGCTTCAGCTTTTAGGCGGTTATCTGTGAGAGCTTTTCTTATCACGGCGACTTCCTGGCAATTAAAAGTTGTTCTCCTTGTACAGTCGGGCACGCGACTAAAACAACTGACAGCGAGACTTGTCACTGCCATAGACTGTATATTAATAATGGAGGTAGTATCAAGGTCGACGTTACGGCCGTCGCCATCTTGCTTTACGCCTGTCGCCATCTTCATTGTGTTTAACTGCTGAGAGAGGTGGGAGGAGCGAGGGGTGGGTCTGCCTGAGGGCTCAAGGACATTTCAATTGCTGTGTTAGCTACTAGTCAATCACAAGGTAGCCACTGCCAAAATCATAGCCCGCTTTATCATTTAAACAGCACCGTTATTTACACTGTCAACATTATTACACTACACTATAATGTACTGAAGAAGACTCCAGCTAAAGAGTTTAGCAGCAGTAGATTGAGCTAAGCTAGCTCTTTACTCACCTCCTCCTCTATGCTAAGCTAAACTAATAACTCAACAATCTCTAGCTTCATATTCCTTGAACACAGGGTTGCCCGATTGCCTTCACCCTTCCAGGCGCGGTGAATTTTTTTTAGCTCATGGTTTTTTTAAGTGAAACTATTATTTCGAAGTGAACTATTTGACTTGGACCTGAATTGAATCAAATGCATATTTTTGAGTGACATGAACACATGGAAAAAAAAATATTATCTAGTTTATTAGAAAATAACAAAGCTAATTGAATACAGTAAGTTTTTCTTAAACAGAAACCTGTCCTGTTTGACTTTAAACTGTATAAATTGAAATTAAACAATAACAGAAAGCTTGTTTTCTTCCACTGTCTTCTCCATAGCAACAGCACCTCGACCAATGGGATGAGAGTGTTCTGTATCGTCATACTCGTGCGTGGGAAGTTTTGCGTACATTTCCATAAAAAGTGCCCTGTTATTCATTTTCCAATGGCAATTTCTGACTATTTGACTCTCACAGTAATATGGGACACAGTGCGTCCCTTTTCAGCTCAATACAGAGCGGGTGCTTTTGTTTCTAAATAGGGACAAATCTGTTTTTCAAGGGACTGTTGGACCAGCATATTCTCTATAGTTCTCCAAGAATAATTATATCACTCAAATAATCAAGAAATATCTTCAGATTTTTAATGTAGATGTATTTATAATGTAAATTACAAATAACCCAAATCAGTCAAAAGTATTAACTGACTCAGATCAAATGTATTTCTCCAATCTTTTAGACGTGCACCCAAACGTTTCCCTTCCAGCCCTCCACAGAGACTGAGAGCCACCCGGCTGCACCCACCTGATAGAGATGCTCCGAGTGGATCTGCCAGAAGCTGCTGGGGGCCGACTGGCTGAGTGGACTGGGCCTGCTCGGGCCTGGCCCAGAGCTGGAGTTGGACCTTGGTCTGTGAGCTGGGGGGATCTGGAGCCCCGAGGCCGGAGGGGAACCGCAGGAGGCCCAGCTGAGATGAGAGGACGAGGCCTGGCCCAGAGCCTGCTGGGAAGGCGCTGGAGCGGAGCTGGCGTCCACGGTCTCACAGGAGATCTTGGTGTAGTAGAAGTCCTCCTCTCTCTGGGACTGATCCGACCCACTGCTGTGTGTGTGGTACGGGTGTGTTAGTGTGTGTTTGGCAGATGGAGGGACAGAGCAGGAGACGCAGAGTAAAAACAGGGAGCTGCCTGTTTTAACCATGATTGAATCACTAACTCGCTGTGGCCCAGATATAAAGTCTCTAAAAGGTTTCATCACTTCCTGCTGCTAAGTCAGAGCTCTTCCACAACCTGAAAATTTGATTCCCTCTTGTTTTTTTAATGTTGTTTTTTGCGGCTCCGAAATGTTCTAAAGGGCTAAACTGTCTGGTTTCCACCACATCTCAGACTGCCATGGAGGAGTGGGGTCCAACATGGATCCTCTCGGATAGCTCCATAATAACAGATACCTCAAGATAATTATTAAATATATTACAAAACTATGGACAAGAACCTTGACTAATTGAATCCTAATGATTCCAACAACATTTAAGTAATAGTGGGAAATATCAAACCTCACCCTTGTACTGCTTTTTTTTTTTTTGAGATAATCTGTATTATTTTGAGATAAATCATTACGATTCCGATTATTATTATTAAGTACTAAGACTTATATTAAAATACCGTAGGTAAGCCATTGTTTTCACTAAGTTCAGTTTCATTCATTCAAGTTATTATTTCAAAATACTAACAATGATTACGTCAAGATCAACCTTGAGATGGTTAGTAATTATTGTGAAATACTTTTAGGTACAAAATCATTATTTTGAAAGATTAAGTCATTATTGAGATAAATCAAGATCTTTAGAAAGTGTATCTTTATTTTGCAATACTTTTAATCTAATTATTTTAAGATAATAGGTCATTATGTTGATACTTCCAAAACATTTAACATTATTTTGTTATAAAATGTCAATATACTGAGATACTAGGTCAGAATTTTGAGATACAAAGTCATTCATGTGAGATAAATCACCATTTTGAGAAATATTCTAATTAATTACAGCACTAGGTCATTATTTTGAGAAATATTCTTATTCTTTTGAGGCAGAGAGATCCTCAGCTATTATTTCCAGGATATTTCTCATGAAAATGACTTTTCCCCATTATAGTATACATAGTAGAAATGGGCTTCCATTGGTATTTTACCAGCACCAGTATGAAGACATTTGAAGCAGTATCCATATTTAATAATAACACAGCTGATTGCAAATCCACTCACCCCAGATGCAGCACACGGATGTGTCTTTTGATTCCGACAGAAGACGTGAGCACCTTGCCACAACTGGGCCACAGACATTTATACACACCTCTGAAAGAGCTCTGTGGGGGAAAACAGAAGAGGTAAAGTGCTTGAAAGAACAAAGAGACACATAGTACAGAAAGGGAAAACAGTGTTCTTGACATCCTTCTAGATGATCAGCAGTAAACATGTGCGTACCTTTGGCTTTTTGGCAGTAAGCTCCTCTCCCTGCTCCAGCTCCATCTGCAGGCCTTCATCAGGGCTGCTGTCCATCTCAGTGACGGACGGCGAGGGGGCGGGGCTCACGTTGCCGTGGTCCCAGCTCCAGTAGCCGCTGCTGCCGCTGTCAGAGAGCTCGCCGCCACCACACTCCATGTCAGCTGACGATGACGAGCCGGCTGGAAAACAGGAAGTGAGCCTTCAGAAACCACACCTGTCAACACGCCACCTGGCCTTACATGATGTTCACTGTAAAAGCATACCCTTAGCTTAAAAAGACAGATATTCTCTGTTCCTTTCGGACTAAAATAGACAGTGTGCATGTGGGACTGCTGCTTTCTACAGAGAACAGCAGGTGTTTCACATGGGTGCCAGAGTTGTGATGTTTGTGTGTTTTCACTTTCAGTTGCACAGTTTTGCTCATTTCAGCTTCTGTTTACTACCTTATCGCTCGGTTCCCTGTTTATGCCTTTTTATTTTCCCCTTTGCCAAAAAATAAAAATAGCAAAAATGATCTATTTTTACTTTGGCAAATGTGCTGACTTTTATTCCTTTTAACCTATGAAGGTTACAAAGGAAAGTAGTAGTTATTTCATCAGACTAGCATGGTGTAAGCAAGTCCTTTTTTGAGAAACCAAACTTGAGGTACGAGTTTATAAAGGATGCCTGATTACATAGTGATAACAGCAGGACACATGAGACCGACCTGGTCCAGGATCTGCTTGTGGAAGACTCTGGACCACGGGGCTGCAGGACAGGCTGGTCAGGACCATGGCTGCCATGATTTCATCCATCTCCACCGACTCGGGGCTGCGGAAACTGGACAAAGCAAACGAAAAACATCCTCAGACTCTCGTTTGACGGATCCACCCTCACACACCCACGCACTGTGACCTATCCCTCACCAGTATGGAGCCTCTCCAGCAGCACCGGACACACTGCTGAGGTGCATCGTGGGTCCCATGGTTTGCAAAGGAGCAGCCAGGTTGCTCCAGCCTCGCTCAGCCGATGTCCTGCTCTTGTGATGGCCACTCTCCACGAATGCTTTCTCAGCCTGGACACACCTCTGTGTACACACCTTTACAAACAAGCCATGAAATAAAGAGGTCCTGGTTAAAAACAGCAACACTTCTTGAGCTGGAGTTACACCTTCAGAAGTGGACAGAGAAGCCCAGACTCTCCTGGTTTAAGCTATTTACATGATTCCCTGAAAACAAGTCTTGCTGTTGCCATGAAAAGGCAGTTAAGGGAATATTTCCTGTCCATCTGCGGCGTCCTGCCTGCAGACAGCACGATCTGCCAGTAAGAACAGTATGAAAAGGATGTGGGTGCCAGCCTCTGACCAGGCAGCACATTACCTCTCACACAGGAGGAGGAAATAATGATCTGTTTGTGAAACCTCTTGCTTTTTCTCCCTTAGAGCAAACTTTGGAGGTTTGGTAGCTGAAACATTCATTAAAAGCCACATATTGCATCCTAGGGAGCTGTGATGGGTTTATTTACACGTGTTTATCCAATAAATGAATAGAAAAGGGTTGGATGATTGACAAAGCATAATCGTGGAATACAATACATGGATAAATGACTATTATCTCAGTTAATATGAGTGGGAGCCTTGTCTCCCTGTCAGTCTGCTCACCAGAGTCTGCTGCATGTCCGGCCCGTTGCTGCTGCTGCTGCTGTGCGTCGTTGTAGAGGTGCAGGCCTGTAGTCCCGACGGGCAGACCGCCGTCCCGCCTGGCCCTGCTCCAGCTCTGTCCTCGGGTCCCATAGCTGCCATGGTGCTGCTGCACACAATGAGGGACTCAGCACAGTGTCACACCTCCCTGCAGACAAGACACCAGGGACAACATGAGATCTCAACCGCATTTCCTAATGTTTCGACAGCAATAAAATATTCATAGAATTGCTTTTTAAAGAGGTACTTCAGCAATTTAGTACTGCACTTGTATATAGACAGGGCAGCCCCAGGAGAGGGATTCCAAAAAGGAAACATTACGATCAAATTTCACGTGTATAATGAGAGGAGAGGCCCCTTATAATATGTGTTTAAATCACCTTTTTTATTATATAACATCGCCCATAAAATTCTTTAAAGCATTTTGGGATGAAGGTTAAAGATTATTTCCATCCAGAGAGACTATGCTCGGAGTGAACCATGGCACCAAATGATAAATATTTGGCTTTCTCCGATGAATAAATATGTTGATCTGAACAGAAGGCAGCTTTGCCGACTAGTGAGTGTTGGCAAACAGTCATGCACGCATTCCATCTTGCATCTCTCTGCCTGACAGTGCAGAGCAAAATCACCACAGGGGATTTGAAAATGATTGCAGGAATTTGAAGTGAACACAGCCTTGTGTGGATTTAGATAGTGGCTGGACCAAAATCTTGTTGCAGTTTTGTTGTGTATTCCAATAGTCTGTGACCGATAACGCGTGCTGGAGACGTAATCTGACGTTTGGGTGCATTCACTGTGGCCAGTCGCCCATAGAGATAAAATGGGGCAATGATGCATTCAGGGCCTTTGAGGATAATGGGAATGGAATGCTCAAATGGCTGGTAGCAGGGGTTTTGCAGCAATTTTCACAATTGACTTTGTTTCAAGTAATTAATTTCAGGCCAGTGTTTGGAGTTGATGAAGAACCTGACTGGTCCTGAGCAGCTATTTCTTAATCAAGCTACATATTTCAAACCACATGCACAAAATGATTGGCATTCACTTAGTGAGCTAAATTAAACAGATACAAATGAACAAATAAGTGAAAAATAACAATAATAGAGCTATAATAATCATCCAACCAATGAAAAAATGTCGCATATTTTCTTTTTTCTAGTACTAAGATGTGAGTCTTTTCTCTAATTGAACTCCTCAGGGCATTATTAGTGTAAATATTATTGTCATCATACAATACATGTCCACAACAACCAACAAATATAAAAATTTGGCTGTGTAAAAAAAAAAAATGAAAAATTTGATAATTTTTAATGTAGAAATGGTCTGGCATACACACGCCAGATTCCTCACTTGTTGACTTCCCAAAAGGTTTCGTCTGACTGTGTGTTTACTGGTAAAGCTTGTCTCTCCCATTCTCTTCTTTGCACCCAAACGCAGCGTAAAGCCCGATTTCCCCCACCTCTGCACCAATCAGCGTCCGGCTTCAGTAGTAAACAAGTGGCACAGTCTGGGCGGAGAGCCGCCGCTCATTGGCTGAGCGCTGATTTGCAGGTACACACCTCCCTTCTGACAACGTGTTCAGACACGAGTTTCGCCGGGGGACTGAGCTTGTTGAGGGAATACTGCCGAAAATAACTCAATTTGTAACGCAAAAAAAAAATAAAAACGCACTTTAGTCGATTAACAATCATACCCACCATGCAGCAGAAACAGAAAATCAACAGAAACACGAAGATGTAATAGGTGTAAACAGTGTTGCTAAAATTATCAAAAAAATAACGTCATCCCCTCTCTCGTGTAGTAGACGCAAATGCAACTAAACCAGTGTTTACAGACGCACAAAAAGACGTTAGATACATTTCATAGATGGCAGAAAAATCCCAGTGATTCCCTATAAGAAGGTTTTCTGCACATTTGGTGCACGGTAACATATTTAAAGACAGCGAATGTCACTTTTCCAAACAAAAATGGCATTTACAAATGTTTATAGTGGTGATTAGGATTTGCTTTTAGATAAAAAACCGAGCAGAAGTCATAGTTTATCATCCTGAAACTCCAACACTGATCTCCACCCGGCAACGCAGATTGAGATCAGGAGAAACACCCCCCTCCCTCCCCCAGCTCACCCGCTCAAGGAAAACAACAATTTCGCTATGCTCGCTGCAACGCCAAATCCCGTCAAACAAACAACTATATATCCCACTAAACATATTTTTACAGACTTACTGGTTCGGCGGAGACCTCTGTCCTGTCCGTCCCGTCGGAGCTGCAGCAGCGGGTCGTCGCTGCCTGGCCGTCCCGCCGCTCACCGGCTCAGTCTGCCGGGGGAAAAGGGGGTTGGTCGGTCGGATACGCGCCTACGTGTTTCTGCTTGGGGAACCAATGCCGGCGGTGGCAGCTGGGCAGAGCGCAGAGACATCAACCTCCAACGCGCCGTGCACAAAAGGATGATCTAGGTGAGGGGTTACCAGAGCAGCAGCGGCTGCAGCATCCTCACTCCCTGCCTGCCTGTCTGTCTGTCTGACCGCCTGTCTGTCTCAAGCACATTCTGATGTTTGCTCATCTTAATCACATGAGCATTACAAATGGTGATGCTTTGGATTATGTCATGAATATAAATAAAATATGAATAAAAATAGTAATTAAAGACAAAAAATGCAAACATTCCTGCAAATAATGCATTGCATTAAATGTGTAGAGGTTTGATTTTTTTCCACACAATATCCTTACATTTTATTAAGATGTGGGAAAAGACAAATATTTTTCACATCCACCGTAAAATTAATATAAAATGGATCACCACTAGAATTGGCAATAGAAATATCAGAGTTGTGGTTTTTATTAGGATATATTGCTTGTGTGAGTGAAGCAGTGCTGCTATTAATCTGATACCATGAACAAACTGTCATATTTAATGTATTTCTAAACAAAAATTAACTGAACCCTTTCAATCATCAGTATTGTCCAATAGCCCAAAACTAATAAAACTGCTGACAGTGAAGCATTTAGCATATCAACCCCCAACATCACATGATATGAATTGCCGAATTGCCTGATGAATTGCCTGCATAGAGATCAAACACAACTTGCATGTGTGTTTCTGATGTGGATGTGTGTTGCAGTCAGAGCCTGTGTGTGTGTGTGTGTGTGTGTGTGTGTGTGTGTGTGTGTGTGTGTGTGTGTGTGTGTGTGTGT
>JAOWBC010000383.1:20949365-20959560 GCA_028566105.1 Hypoplectrus providencianus | reverse complement strand
GTGCCCAGCCCTGGATTCGAACTCGCGACCCTCGACACCAAGCTGCTGTAAGGCATGAGTGCTAACCACTGCGCCACCGTGGGGCCCCTTAGTGTAATATGTTAATACATATTACATTATAAAAGTGAAGTAAGTAGCACCTTTTTTTAAAATTACGTTGCAGAGATGAGTTACCGTCCCTTGAAAAACAGAATTGTCCCGTATTTAGAAACAAAAGCACCCGCTCTGTATTGCTCCGGTTATGCATATTTATGAGTTAATCTTAAACTAGGAGAGAGACAACAACATGTCATCTATTTTTTTTTTTTTTGCTGTACGCCAAAATATTTGACCTTCCATCTCTATTTATCAGCACAACACACAAATAAGCATAGTCACTGTTTGGTAAGTAGAGCACAGTGTAAATGTCAGAACAGGCTGCTGCTATGCCAGAATTTAGCTGTTGTTCTTAGTTCAGACCAATGTTTTCCCAGGAGTACCAGCCTCAATGAAAGTTCAAACAAGGGGCTGCTGCACCAAACTGCAGCTAAATGGCCAAAATAAGCTGAGCGCTGATAATGAAGACTACTTAGTTTCGAACGAGGGTAAGGCTTAGGTTTAAGTTCCCATGGGAGAGCAACACAAGGACAAAGCAGCCGCCGCAAGATGCGTGCAACTACTGCACACACATGGTAAACATTATGCAGCAAGTAGAACGCTCATAAATAGAGAAATTGTGCAAATGTGTTGTTTTTATTCATGTATTTGGACCATGTGTGTCACGGTGTTGCACTCCTGGTTTACATTCAGGGTTAAAACCTTGCAGATGGATCCTTCACTGATGGACTCTCCCTGGTCTCTTCCTTCCCTCCCTGTCTGTCTGTGTCTCACGTGCCAAACATCCCCATCTGGCCATCCCCGCAGGTAGTGTGAGAAAACGACTTTTATAGCTCAGTAATGGCACACCAAAATTAAACAAATCTTGTTAAGGTTATTTTACTGAATATAAAAGCGGTGTTGCTGAAGTAAAGCAGCGATTTCAGCTTTTACTGGACTTACTGTGCGCAGGATATACACGACTCAAGATTGTTTAGAGCGGCACTTTGTGTACATCTGTATATATATATAAATGTGAATGAGTGTGCGTATGTATGTGTGTGTGGCAAGGGCCCCTGTGCTTAAACCCCTGCGGTTCCTAATTCATTCTACCTCACATCCCCATAAACATCCTGCTGCAACTCCCTCGTGGTTTGTTTATGAGCTCAGCCTCTTCAAACAAAGCCCACACAGGAGGTCGGTTTCATCTTGAACGGCGCGACAGGGGATTCACAGCAGAAGGCATCACATCATTCACACACAACCCAATCACAGTCGGCTATTAAGACACTTACAAAGTGCCGTAAAAGAAAAAGGAATAAAAAGTCATTAGCAATTACCTAAAATACAAAATAAAACAAAATAGGAGCCATTTCTCAGTAGAATATGCCTGATTATTGCTTTTATAGACGCATGTGGCACTTAGAGTAAATTGGTGGCTGAAACTATGCATCTATTTTCCATTTGCACAGCATGATTTCCTTATTAATTCCCTTTCTTGTCTTGTGTAAGGGTAAAATAAGAGAATTTTTATGATTTATGGGGTGGTGTGTTTCACATTGAAGTGCTGCCAACTTCTGAAAAGACAATGAGTGAACATGTAGTTCAGCTTATAAAGCGACTGAGACAGTTTCTATTGCACAAAGGATAAAACTATCCATTTGCTCACCGGGGCCGTGCTATTGCAGACTTTCTTAGACAAACATCCGTGATAAGGGCGAGGGGTAATGACTACAGTGATAGAGAAATTGTTTCCCCTGCGCCGCACCCTGCATCACTGGGACATTAGTTTCAACAGTGCAGAAGAAAGGGCCAAGACTCAAGCCGGAGTATTTATTTCTACATGTGATAGTGATGTGAAATTATCTTGAGAAAATAAACGGCCGCAAGCCTGTGTTAGTGTTGGAGAGTATCACATTTAACAAGCTTTTAAAGTGAAGGAACAATAATGAATCTTTAGATGGAGTTTGGGTTTAAAGGCTGTGCAAAAACACATCTATTTAACAGCTGGTCTAATTACAACTTTTATAACAACAACTGGTCAGATGAGTGTGAAATGGGAAAGTGGCAGATTCACAGAGATTTTTTATTGGACCTGGATTTTTTTGTATTTTTCAGCTGATCAAGCCTTATTCCTGATAAAATAACTACAAACAGACTTGTCTGTGACTCACAGCAAAACACTAATTTGATGTCAATAATAATCATTATCTTCATTTAAAATGAATTTAAAGAGTAAATTTCAATGAAACCAATTAAAAAACTTAATTGTGAACATTTGCATAATGGTTAATCACAAATTAAATCCCAATATTTTGTCTTTCGAAAAATGTATCCTAAATGTGTTTTCACAGCTTTGAATCCGGTGTTATCTCAGTTCACATTAACAGTGACAGTGGGGGACTCTGGTGTTATCCACAGACTCATCTGTCAGGGCTTTGTAGCTAAACTTGCCATTCAAAATACATTTTCCTCAACCATCTGTCCATCTGTGTTTGGGCAAAGGTTTATCATAACACAAACCGCCTTCATCTGTCAAGGCAATTAGTGCTGTCAAAATGAAGTTACCTTAATGTGTTATGATCACTTTAGCTTTGACAGCCCTGCTCAGTCTAAAACAGACAATACAAACTGAATATTCTGTTCACCATATGATCATCATCATCTTGGCTTGCCAATTCCTGAGAGGTTTTTTTTTTTTTTGGATTCTATACTTTTTTATTGGCCTATTTTGGCACAGCAAGTTAGTTGAGTTGGAAAATTCTCCAACTCTCAGCTGCCTTGAGGGTCTTTATGCACGTCTCTACAGTATTATTCTCTTTTGCAGCCAACACCAGCTACTGAAGGCTGAAATATTCTCCCATCTGATATCTCTGTGACCGTCACTTCCAGTCGTCTTTAGGAAGATGTTTTTTAGGGTATAATACAGTTCCCATTTACAGTACAGTGCTTATGGGATGACATGTTTTGGCAGCTATACAACTGTTTCGGGTCCTTGAACACAACTGACACATTTGTTTTTTTAATGTTTGAAGTTTTGAAGTTCTGTGGTGTGAAATTCTCCCTTTCACTAAGTGAAAACAGCCTTTAATGGCAATTTTACAAGGGGCGATAAGAAGAGTGCTTCGACTTTGGTGTAGTTTGGTGAATCTCAGAACTAAAAGACATATACAACCAGTGGCATTAAGGACTTTTGTGACTAGAGACTTTGCTGTTTTTGATCCTTTCATAGTTTTTATGGCCTTTTCCCACATACAGAAGGCAGCTTCAGTATAAAAAACCTACTGTACAATACCTGCTGTTAGCTTAAGTTTGGTTGGCTCCATTAAATGGACATCATACTGCAGCATTCTCCTTATTCCCAGACACTGTAGCATCAAAATGATTCTAAACCTGCAATCAAAGGTGAAATTGTCATGCAATCTTTCTTTAAATCGTGTAACTACAGGGCTAGCAGTTGGCCTTGAATTCTGCATAAACACCCTAATTTAGAAAAAAATTGTTTTTTTTTTGTTTGTTTTTACATTGTGTGAATAAAGCAGCTAAAATGCCACGAGTCGGTTGGAATCAAAACAGAGTTTAAACAAAATGGAATATTGGACATACAGGTCCCTTAAAACCTAGATTTAATAACAGACATTAACATTTTTTGTATGCTTTATCTATAAAATACTCAACTGTTTGTTCTTAAGTCTGTTGTATTAACTTTATAAGGTGATAATATGTCTTGTTTACAGTTTAACATTTGCGTCAAGGCCCTGTTTTGCTTTGAAAAAGGAATACCTTTTGGCCAACTCTGACACATTTTGAGAATAGCTGTTGTTGTTGCAAATGGGGGCAATTTTACTTAGCAGGGAAAGTCATCTGTTTTATTAGTACCAGAAATGTGTTTAAGTGTTACCAGTAAATGTCTGACCACCGCAGCTGACTTCAGCAGGATTAAAGAAATGAAACATAGCATTCGTCATCCTAATAGTGCAGAAACACCTTGATCATGGTCCAAACACACAGCTCAGGTTATGCATTATTACTGGGGGATATAAGTCATGCGACCGTTCTCCTGCAAGCCTCTGCATCATAAAGAATTCCTGTCACAACACAGGAGTGAAACAGTAAACCAAAGAGTTGAACTTTCCAATACCGGTTAATGAACTTGGCCCTGTGAGGGAGGGTCACTGCAAGATAGGCTGTATTTACATTACGTTTTCTTTTTAGGAATGTGAACGTGCCAATCCTAATGATTTCCTGTCCAACTACGGCTTTTGACTCACGATAGTAACTCTGATGATGAATTCTTAGTCAAAACAGGCTCACCACAGTCACATCTACTTTTGTTTTTCTTTGTCTGACGAGAAGCAGACTTTAAAGTAAAGTGACTTTTTGTTGGAAGAGTATAAAAGAGTCAAGATATGTTTCAGAAACAGTGGCTCCTGTTGTGTGTGTAAAGTCTGGCAAAGCATGTGTGTAAGGAGCCTGGGTTTGCTTAGGGCTACTGTATGTTTGCTGCACACACACTGCAGTGTGACTCACGAATGTAGGCTGTCTTTTGAGCGCCTTTCGCCCGGGCATCTTAAGCCTAAGAAGAATAAAATCAGTCAGTGAGTCCGAGGCTTGACTGCAGCTTGACAGAAGTACACTCTAAAGACACCTCCCCCGAGGCTCAAGTGTTTTCAGTGCAGCGGAGCATACCGCACCAGCAGAGGCATTTTAAAGGTTCCTTCAAAGTGCGAAATAACAACTGGGGGTCTCCCATAATAGTTAAAGCAAACAAAACACGCTGACCTGCACAAATGTGAAATGCAGGCCAAGCCTCAAAGAATGTCAACATGGCAGCCGCAAAGCATCAGAAACATGCACCGGTCACACACCACACACATACAGTCTAGATAAGGCTGCAGAGGAAGCTGTGGGAGTAGATGGAAAGGAGTGGGATACAATGGGGCAAGTGAGAGCCACAAAATTCAGATTTTTCAAAGCATACACATTTAATTTTCTTGTATGCTAACTGTTTAGAGAAATCCTGCCCTCATTAACACGTACTGTATGTTGCTACAACAGAAAGCCTTGTTTGTTTTGTTGTGTATGGTCTAATCCTGCCTATTTATAATGGCAAAGAAACAGTGGTCCCCCCCGCAGGAATGTTAATCTTCCCAAGGGCTTTGGTCAAGAGTCCAGTGGCCCAGCCAACCAACGCCACACAGCTGACAGGGTCGATCCAAGTACATCCCAATGCAAGTTGGCTCTTTAGGGAAGATGCAATTAATCGAAAGCCACAGGAAAGGAAAGAAATGCTGTTCAGTTGCATTTTTTAAAGCCAGCCTCATGGTGCGACCACAGAAACCGACAAAAAGCCAGAGATTCCAGTGAAATGAAGCAAACTGTGAGAACGAGAAGTAAAGCAGACTCATCAGCAAGTTTCACCCTGGAGCATCCGCAGAAGAAAATAAAAGTTAACAACACATGGAGTGAAAGAAACAGCCTGTCACACTGTGAAATGGCATAGACCTCCCATTGGACTTGGGCTCTTGGGTATCTTAAACATGAATGTTATCACGGCTTGGGGACCAGAGGGGGTCGAGCTATGTGGATCCTGAGAGTGAAATATAAGAATCAACATGGGGGTTCTCTTTCGAAAAAGTTTATTTTTCCGCAGTTATAATGCTAGTGACATGCCATCAGAATAAAATATTAAAAACACATGGGATAGATTGCCATGAAATTGGGTACTAACATTCATTGTTCCCTGTGGACAAATGTGATACACTCCGCCTACTAACTAACTGTGGAGTTACTATGATGTTGACCCATGGTTTATAGTAAGTCTGCACAATTATTGGATCAAAGCACACATCAATGTTCCCTTCAGGAAGAATCTTATAGAATGAAAGATTTAACTAAAATAACTATGTATTGACACAAAATACAAAAAGAATCCATCACCACTAGCTTTCCTGGAGCCCTGTTAGCAGCACATGGAAGAACGTGGTATTTAAACAACTCAGCCAATGTTGTTTTTACTGTACATGTATTTAATTCTGCTTTTGGGTTCTTTATCATGGGGTATTTCCAAATTTACCAAGAAGCCAGTCTTATTATTAGAGCGATCATCTTCCTCTTTTGCGATAAAAGGAATTGGAAATCAGTGGAAGTTGAAAATATAGCTGCAAGATGTCCTCCATGCACTCTAACAGCAGGTCCAGGAGGATGAAAAATACAATGCCCCGCACAGCACAGAGAAGTTGAATGAACTTCAGTTTGTTTGAAAAGTGCATTAGATAAGCACCTGCCTCCACATGACACACGGGCTCATAACTGGTTCTAATTCCCCCATCTGATTCTGGAAATGTTACAGATTCATCTTGGCAAGCTTGCTTCCTTCAGAGAAGGAAGTAATTTAAGGGAAGGAATGTAACAGGGTGTGTATCTGTCCAGACAAATTGCTTTTTCAAGATTTATAGTTAACAAATGGGGAATGTAAGTAATATTTTGTAGTCCTTACAAGATGAATGCCAACCTTCTCCACAGCTCCCCCTTCTTTCAACTCACCCACAGCAGAGTTCTTCTTCTGTCTGGTTTGTGTCATGTATCACGTGGTTTGTGAGGCCTCTCCTTTATTCTCAGCCTTATCACCTATACCACTGCCTGGCTAGCATCTCATACCAGCCACACATCATTTGTAAGGTACAGTAGCCAAATTGCAGCTGCAGTTAATGAGCCATAAGCATTTGGACAACGTACAGACGGTCTCCTCATCACCAAACAGAGGTCACCACTTCCTAAATCTGTTTAATATGCTGCAGCATCTGTCTGGCAAGCATTTTAATGCATTGTTTTGCAAGGACCCAAAAAAGGTCAGAGGTTTGTCTGCTTGGAATCCACTTTACAGGAGATCTAGCTGGCCGAGGCTAACTTTATGTGTCCGCCAGATACTTTGACTCTTTTAACTGTCAACTTGATTTATAATGATGGTGAGTTACTGGCTGGAGTGCATAAAAACCAAGATACACACAGCAGTCATGGAACAAATGTGTCAAATATGACCTCTAAACACTGGCACTTTATCTTCATTCATCATACTATTTGTTTGATGCATGCCTTGGGTTGGTATAGCTTGTGTTTAATACATGAAGTATACGTGATACATGAACAGGTACTGCCAGTGTGTTTCTATAATGGTCATCCTCCTCAGTATGCCTGGCTACCCTCTCAGAGGGGAGTCAGAGAGTCTGTGACAGAGCAGCTGGGAGAGCTGATCTCATTAGTGGGCTGATGGGAGTACTGCTGAGCAGGGCATTCCTCTCCAGCAGCCGTGGAGGAGATGCACTGCTTTCATTCACTAAAAATGTAGAAATTAGCTGGAATTGCATGGGAATGGGAAAAGAAAATAACCCCTTACAAAAGTTCTGACAAAAGTTGGTCACTAGGAAAAAGTCTATGAGGATGAATAACCAAATGGGAAAAAGAGTAACAGAACTGGATGACATGGAATTTCAGTTAGTATCTCTGAATGGAGAACTGCTGAGATTGCAGATGACTATTTTTAACTTTTTTGGCATGTGTGCTAAATTTGGATACAGATTGTGACAGGAAAGAGGTTGAGGGGAAATGAAGACCAGTGTAAATCATGGCATGGAGTCAGAGTCTCTCTTGGCTGTGGGAGTACAACAGCATCAATCACACCTCGAGAACAGCCTCCTTATCCAGCGGATAAGGAACTGCTACTACGTGCTCAGTGTGTCTGTCCCAGGAGTGGGGCTGTTAGAAGTCATGCACTTTTCAGATTGGAATCTGCCATGCTGATCAAAAGGGAGACAGGGCAGACAGACTGATTAGTTCAGATTGACAGTGATTATGACAGAGAAGAAAAGGGCCCTATGGAATCTCTATACAAAGACATACCCAGACACACTCACTCCTCTATTTGCTTTATGTAATTAAGCTGCCTCTCAACCCATGAACTTAAATATGGAGTCAGCTATTCTACAGAATGATATCTGATATTTGAACTCAGCATAAAAAATACATATTTTTATACTAAATGGACAAGATAATACATACAATGTTATATATGATTCATTACAATCATGATGTAGCTCTATGCCTCATGGAAGAGAGAAAGCAGCCAGATTAGTGTTGTTTATTTGTTTATTTCCATGATAAAGAGCCAGAGCTGTGTATTAACCCCAGAATTATTTTCAATGCCCATTGAACAGAAAGCCAGAAAACCATGACAAGATATTTACCTCTTTCTAATAAGAGTATTGGAATGGAATCACTTAACTTTTAACGGGATATAATTTTTATTTACTGAATTGTAGCCTGAGAACCATACAAATATATGAACTCATGTTTTATTTGCTCTGGTAGATGCGTCTGGTCTCCCTCCAATCAGACACATTTCCAGCCGCTGCGTCCCTGGTCAGGACTTTCACACTTGTTTACCTTACATAGGGAGGTTTTAGACAATCTTAACTACATGTGGAGCCTTTGCATTTTACCAAAAAGATGTGTTTACGTCATTTTCTACCCTCAAGATCTGGGACCATTATTAACAAAATAAACATTATGTGCTTTTCCAGTCAAATACCATTAAAAACACTTTTACACTACCTATCACAATTCTTACACACACATCTTATTTATGTGGCCGAGGCCAACATGGTTAAGCCTGCTACCTGTAAGTTAACCATTCAAGTACATGATAATACAGCATCAGGAGCAATTTAGATTCAGTACCTTGCCCAAAGATACTTGAACATGTAGGCTCAGGGAGTTAGGGATCAAGCCACCAACCTACCACCAGACTAAACAAGCCACTGCCACCCCACAAACTTATTATGAGAATGCTTACTGAGGTTGTAAATCATGTAAAAACAGGGTAATTGTTTTATTGACTTGGTGTCACCAGCTGCTGGCCATTGGATAAAGTCCAGGTTATGGGCACTTCCAGATTGATTTCACTAGTCAGCCATGGTACCTGCTGCTTGGAGGAAACTATGCCATGTATTTATTTTAATCGCAAACATGAGCATCATCAAAACTAAAAAAAAAAAGTGCAAATGTGTGTAATATGTGTCACAGGCACATACCTGTTGTTTAGATATGAGGACCTGTTGACCTATACACATAATTGCTCCTTTAAACTAACATAAGTGAGATGCATCTAAATTGCTGGGGGGAAAAATGGAAATTTAAACAACTGCAATTAACAACTGGGAAAATTGAGGGCCATGTACATTCCGATAAGTGCTGTTCATTAAAGGCTCCAATTATTTTTTTTTACAATTTTATGTTAAGGCTTTGAAGATTTCTGGAGTCTCCATGTTGTTTTTGGACTGCCTTCTTCGTTGTTTTATAGGAGAATTGCTTTGGCAAGGTCTACATAATTACCTTCGTATAGTTTCAGTTGAATGGAACTGGGATGTGTTGAGTTGAATTGAGCCTAAAAGAGAAACACAGAGAAAATGTACGAGGGCAGAGGGAGGGATAGAGATACAGAGAGAGAGGGAGGGAGGGGGAGAGAGAGAGAGAGAGAGCGCGAGCGGGCATGACTGCTGCTGGAGCTCTGACAGGAAACTTTCTTGTTGCTCCGCTCTTGAGCAGCAGCAGCAGCAGCAGTTACACTCCACCGCTTCAGCCGCAGTTTACCATCTGAAATGCACTTGACTGGACTATGTGGGGTTTGCCGGAGTTTGTCATCCTGTGAAGTCATGGCTCTCCATCTTCACTTACCCGCGGCGCGTCACTGAAGATAAACACACCGCGAGACTTTTCAAGGATAAACTTTGGGACTAAATGACATTTTAAGCCACACCGGACACGAGGATGGAGACGGTGTTTTACCTGCTGGTATTCGTGCTGGCCCGGGTTAGTTGGGGTCTTGGATATGCGGAGTCCAGTATTCAGTCCGGACAGAGAGCAGCTAGCAGACACAGGTACGTCATAAAGGACTCACACGTGTGTTAATGTCTTCACCTGAGGCTCGTTCACTTCTAGACGTAGTGGGAAAAGCAGCAGTTCAAAACCTCTATTGGAAAAAGTGTCAATTTAAGGATAACTGCTACTGCTCCTTTCCTGTCGTTCCAAAGTGAGGTCCGCGGAAGCTCAGGGGTCACTGGGG
>JAOWBC010000383.1:20909081-20921567 GCA_028566105.1 Hypoplectrus providencianus | reverse complement strand
GATCAGACATGCTACTGCCTAGCCTAACATTATCAAGTCTCTTTCCTCATGTCAAAACCTGCTTAGCCAATAAAGGAAGTGCTCGCCAATGAGAAGATATGAGCTGATATATAAAGATATATTTCAGTATTTCAGGGTTGAAACACTAGCTGCTATATTTTAAACCATGGTGCTTTTTGGCTAAATATGTCAAAGATTTAATGAAAATAATGTTGATCCATGTAGCAGGATATGGTTTCTGCCCTTGTTTCGTGTAGAATATCTCATGACCTCTCAGATTTAGGTTGGAAAACACTGTCCGCAACTGTAATATGTAAAACTAGCCCCCAAAATTAAACAGGAAAGATTAAGCTTCCATTATGATAATAATGATGGTATTTGCACTAATGGTGTATGTGTTGTTTTATGAACTGTACATATTGAAACATAACTTTTCTTAATGAACTTTAAAAACAACCCTCTGTTAATCAAACATGCCTCATGGTTATCTTGGCAACAGTGTTTTTACATAATATTATTATAGTTAGAAAAATATCGGAGCATATTACAAACACTGAGTCTTCTTGACAGACATGGCTCAGATAAATATGCTTACATATTTTTGTGTGTTTAAGATACCATAGGAAAACAAATTGGAGGAAAGACTGAATAATGTATATTTATAGAAGAACTTTGACAAACGGAACTCATCCAAAATACACACATTAACAAGAATCTACATTCTTTACAAGGTGGACCAGTTGCAGAAGGAGCTGACGGATCATGTTGATGATACGAAGATTCGATTTGGCAGTCTGGGCAAAGAGATCCAAATAATTAGGAGCAACTATGTGACGGAGGTGGGGGAGTGCCGACGGTCCAGCGATGGCCTGGAGAGAAGAATCTCCAAGCTGGAGGGAGTGTGTGGACGCTTCGACTTGTTCGCAGACAGCCTGGAGAAGATCAAGGAGGGCCTGAACCGACATGTGTCTGGGCTGTGGAGCTGCGTTAATGAACTCAATGTCACTGTAACGTCTCAAGGAGATCTTATTGATGACATCCAGAATGTCCAGCTGGAGAACGTCCACTCCAGCATACACTTAGTGAACTCTTCATTGGTGGACCTGGTCAAGGAGTTCCACAGTTTCATAGAGCAAGACTTCATGGGTGAGTCACAGAGGACATAGGCCATGGGATTTGACTTTTGGACAAGAGATAGCACAGAGTTGAAGGGAGGCAAGGTCAAGGTTGGGAAAAAAGACCAAGGAAAGAATCCAGGCTGTCATCCAGAGAGGCATTCACTTTAAGTGTCTATAAAGTCTGCAATCTGTCTGAAAGAGGAGTTTTTAGTAAACAAGAGGGGGGAAAACACATTCTGAAGCAGGCCAGGCTAGCTGTGCCTGTTTTTAGATAGAATTCTCCTACACTCAGACATAATGTCCTATATTTGTACCTTTAAGAAACAACAGATTGTCACTGGTGCAGTGTTCTCTAAGGTATGTTTTACCCTTGACACAGCTTGGGAACTAACCTGAATGTTCCTATATCTCTCTAAATAAAGAAAGCCAATAATTGGACCTCAAGGTATGTATCTTATTAAAGTCCGAAAATGTACATGTATGTTCCCAAGCCAATGTCAAGGGTACAACAGCTGTACCTTAAAGGGTCCTGCCCCACTCTTTTACCCCTAAAGGTATAAACGAAGCACATTATTCCTAAGAGTGAAAGAGAAACTTTTTTCAGGTTAAGAAGATTTTCAGGAGAGGGTGATGTCTGATTAAATATTGTTCTACCCCAGGACCACCTGGTCTACCTGGCCCCCGTGGAGAGAGAGGTGAGCGTGGATACCAAGGCCTTGTAGGACCCCAAGGGAGGGTGGGACCTCCAGGCATAGAGGGCAAGCAGGGACGAGCTGGACCCCCAGGTAAAAACATGACACCTTATCTGAATCACCAGTTTTTAATATAAAAGCATCTTTCCTACTGTGGATGCACTTTGATAAGAATGAAAAATAATCAACAAGAGTGATATTGTTGGAAGATTAACCCACTGTTCTTATCTTTCATCTTAAATCACAGGTCTCAGAGGTGAACAGGGTATGTGTTGTTCTTACTAAACAGCAGATGAAAGCACTCTTTGCTGTTTGATCTTTATTTCATACTAACTCTCTTATTCTCTGTCTCCCCACCACGATCAGGTCCTCCAGGGTCTGATGCCCACGTGCCACGCCTATCTTTCTCTGCTGCACTGACTCGCCCGATGAGAAACGCAGGAACCATCGTGTTCAACGAGATCTTTGTCAATGAAAATAATGTCTACAATCCCAGAACAGGTAAGCTTTGTATCACTTAAAGCAGGTCAGTGGTTAGTGTTCTCTTTTTTTAAAAGTCACCTCTAGCTTTTATCAGAATTCAAAGTGCCAGTTAAGTACAAAAAAATGTTTTCTTGCTTACTGCTAGTGTTACATAGCCTTGCAGAAGTTCTTTTCCCAGGTTTGGGATATCTATTGTCCCCCACACAGGCTGTACTTGGGCAGACCGCCTGGGTAAAATAGAGGCTGCCAAAGTATATTTGGTGACCCAATTTAAGCCTCCCTTTATTTACCTCCGGGACCCAAATTCAGTGGTGAATGGAATTTACATTTTTGGAACTTTAAAGTAGTAACAGTTCTCAGACATTACTTTCAGCTTTCGCTTCAAATAATTTTCAACACAGAAAAAATGTCCAGATTAAAACTTTGATGAATAGATTTGTAGATTACCCTGCATGACAGTATTACTGCTATGAAAAAAAAGTGCATAAAAAACATAAAAGGTTATGTTTATGTCAGTCAATTTCTTAGGGAGTTTTTTGTGTGTTGTTCAAGACAGAAAAGAAAGACACAGACAGACAGATTTTTTCTGCTTTTTTCTTTTGTTGTTATGTGTCTCTTTTTAGAAGCAATGTGGAAAAAAGAGTCACCATTCATAGTCCCAACTACAAATCTAGTCAACTAGTCAACTGATTCTCAGCGGGGTCAACATAATATAGTTTGAGCTCTTTATCACACAGAGAATATACAACATTAAGTCTGGCTTGTTTCTTGCTTCCATCATCCAGGTTATTTCACAGCTCCAGTGAGTGGAAAGTACTTCTTCAGTGGCATCCTTACTGGTCATAAGAACATGAAGATCGAGGCAGTGTTGTCGAAATCCAACACTGGTGTGGCCAGAGTGGACTCAGCTGGGTATCAGCCTGAAGGTCTGGAGAAGCCCATGGCAGAGGCCAAACACATCCCTGGAGCTCTGGCTGTCTTTAACATTATCCTGCCCATGGAGGTGGGGGACACGGTCTGCATCGACCTGGTCACTGGCAAACTGGCCTACTCCTCTGAACCGCTGACCATCTTCAGTGGCATGCTGCTGTATGAGACTGTCTGATTGGATTGTCTCTCAGGGATTGGACTCTCTCTGAGTGAAACTTTCAGCGTGAAAGCTTCTAATGTGTCTGCTAGACTGTAAGAGACAAAGCCACTGGCTGAGCAGCCAAAGAGACTGAAATAGCAACTGGACTGAACTCATTCAGCAAGGAGAAAAAAATACTCAACATGTTACATTATGTGCTAAGAAGGAAGGACAAAGAAGTCCTTTACTCCTTTACAGTATTTTTTGTGTTTCACAGCTTTAAGGAAAACTATCTGTGTAAAGAGCCGTTGTGTTTTTAATCTATGACGTGTTGTCTTCAGAAAAAAAAAGCCACTGCAGGGTAATCTTATAATTCCATATTTTATGCTGTTCTATAAACTTGAATTCTTTTGATTACACCAAGATAGCCTTCAGGCCTTTTTGGAATCAAAGAAAAGACCTTTGGCAAGATGATAACAGATGAAGGATGTGAGGGTGTATTGTTCTTTGTGTGTATTCCACCTAAAGCATATCAAATGTTCAGAGGTTATTGCACACTATTTCCTTCCATCATGCTCATAGTTTCATTTTGACCACAAGTAAATTCCCAGAAACATAACCCTGAATGCCAATTGTGTTGGAAAAATGTAGTGATGGAGGCGGAGGGGACACAGTCCAAACCACTATTCTTTAGAAGGAAGTACACAAATGAAGTCACTGACAGTTCATTCGAGAAACCACAGGATTTTATAAATCATACAACAGCAAAACAATAAGACCATTTTAGGGCATTAGCCATGCCCAGAAACATGAGTAAAGGAGGAAGATGGCCAGGGGGAAGAAAGGGGATTTTTCCTTCTGTCCTAATAAGGGCCATCTAAACTTGGTGGAGGATCAAGTCTTTAAAGTTATGAAGCTGTTACTATCATTCTATCTTACAGTGGAATTCTGTTGTAAAGCTAGCAATAACAAATATTGAAGCTGACCCCTGTTTCTATGCTACAAATCCCTTCTCTTTCATGAATACACACACTTCCTGCCTTTAGAAGTCCAATTAAAAATTTCTCCAGAAGAAAATGTGTGCATAATGTCAGGTTTGTAGATATTCTTGAATGGATTTTAAAAGGAACATTGCACATTTTCTGCAGAGACGATACAGGCCACATATTGCATTATACCTACATTATTGACTAATGTCAGCATATCAGGGTTGACTCACAATGTGTAATTTTTCACACGTTTTCCTCTGTGCTCAGTGTGGGAATGTGTTAATACATGTTTCTATGCATTGTATAACTTTGAAGGAATGTAAATATTTTTCAGTGGTTTTGCCCATATAAGATTTTTATTGGTTACCACTTCACCTTGCTAGGTATTGTATATGTTTTGTATGTTTTTGCCACATGTGTGCCTCAAATACACATACTCAGTTTTACACAGCTTGATGTGCACAGTCTCGCCTTAATCTGGATCATGTTTATTTTATTAAATTAGCCAGTATGTGCAAATTTTGACACATTGTTTAGTCTGCTATATACATATTTATTCTGGCACTTTGGAGCTTTTGAAATACACACAGCTGGGCTGACTTTTTATTTCTGGCTCCTACTTAAACCTCTTAACATCTCTTTCTCGGGAAGGTTAATTTTAGCTGAAAACTTCAAGGACACAGTTGGCACTCAATTTCTTAGTCTGCACTGCAGTGACACCTTGTGTCCGATGTTGTTACCATCACAGCTGTGACAGTGCTGCAGCAGGCTTGAAGACTTTGAAGGAGTCCCTTTAAGGAAGTAGTATCACTTGTCTTCTATTCTTTGTTCATTCATTACTTGTCAATGGGAATTACAAGTCTCTTTATGATCCTCTCTGGACTGAATAGCTGTCATTCCACTGTCACTCACACAAACAAAGTCATCCCCAAGACGATGTAAATTGATCTATGTACTGGCGGTCAAGGGCAAAGAACAGGTAATTCTACCTAGGCTACTCAAGGATGTAAGGATGCATGATCAGTGGGGATGCAGATACAGTTCTGTGAGGAAACGGATGATTATAGACAAGTTGGACCTTTCTGACAAACGCTGCTGAAATATGACGTCTGTAGACCAAATTGTATGTTCTTGCTCAGTTGAATTTGCTGTTACAAATAGGTAATTTGTCCATTCTAGTTTTATCTGGAAATTATTAAAAGTAACATGAAAGAGAGTTAGATAGGTTGACCTGAGTGATTAACAACAGGTTCTGTTCTGCACCACATAAAAGACAGACGTGCTTAAAAGGAATGTGTATTGTTTTCGTACTGTAGTCGTGTTTTTGAACAGTGAAGTTAGTATTACCGAGCCTGTTCCCAGCACTTGAATGCAGCATCAGACGCCACCAAAACACAAATGTCCTTACCGGGATTTTCAGGAGCGCCGTTGCCATGGAGCTGAGTTTGTTTCTTTTCCCCGGCATAAGTGAATGGTTGAGCTTTAAATATAGAGAAAGGACTTTGAAGATAAACTCCACATTTATGTGACCATCCTCGCTGTCCAGACGTGCTGGGTATGTATACAACAAAGTGCAAGGAGTTTTAAAGTTTTCTTTCAAGCAAAGAACAGCGTGGCAAACAAGGAAATGCAGTATGCTATACTATGCTAACGCTTATTTACATTAAACCCAGCTAGCTTAAGTGTACAGTTGTAACGATGGCGCAAGGCTTATCGTTTTACAAGGGCTTTTAATTGATTGTCCATGTTTTATTTTGAATATTTATGGGGTCACTTTTAGTTCCTTTTTAACAGTAATATTAAGTTAAGGGGTCAAAATCGGTCAGTCAGTCAAACTGATCCGTTGACATTACTATGCGAGTAAACTGTCACTTCGCTAACCTACTTAACGTTAAGTGGCGTGTTTGGCTAGATATTGTTATGACGTCAGAATTGTATCTGTTAGAGAAATGTCGTTTCGAAAACTAACTAAACGTTAAATTAATTTGCATAATATAACATTTAATGTGACTCAGATTTGGCAGCACGGTTCTAAATGTGAGTCAAACTGAGGTCAAACTTGTTTGGAGTCAAAAACGTGACAATTGAAAACACATACCCAAACAAAGTTTAAACAAAAGTACCTTAACCACACTGTGAAATTCCGCCGTAAATTATAAAGCCATATTTCCATATACAAAATGTACTTGGTATCCAGATTGGCCCCATTCAGATTGTTTTAATAAACGCTTTTAATATATATATATATATATATATATGTATGTATGTAAAGTACAGTAGAGACTCTGACGTTATTGAGTGATTCCAGCCATACAATACCTATGTTAAAAACTCATCTGAATAAAATACCTGACTCTCAAAGAAATCCACAAAATTCCATCCACACACTACCCTTAGAAAATACATAATGTCGAATTAAGTTTGCATTCAATAGGGATAGACTACTTAATCCTAACAATGCACTGTTAAGCCTGCCCATCTTGATCATACATACAGCATGTTGCACAAATAATTTTGGGTCAGACTAGCCAGAAAGGCATGCTTACGTAGTGCTAGATGCTACAAGATAAAGAAGGGCAACCTGGTATTTTGACTGCATTTGACCCGCTTTGTATTAGAATACATAAAAAATCTTTTTTTTGGCAAACTTAACAGTATGGGTATTACAACACACCTTTCATCTCCCTTTTTTATATGTTTAACCAGCCTGTCTGACCCCATAATGAGTAGCAGAGAAGCAGAGGGCCGTCTGCAGGTCCTTCAGGTCTACTGCCTGCTGCAATATGTCCATGAACGGGATAAGGTGCACATAGAGAAGATGGTGAACCTTGGGACGGAAAACCTCATCAATCTCACAGAGCCAAAAGACGGTGTAGGAGTGCTTCATGTGGCAGTTTCAGCCAACAATCAGGGTGATGGCCCTTTTCTTTAATACTTCAGTACTGTCAATATCCAGTTTATTCCATGTTAATTTGTGATGGAAAATTACTCACTTATTTTACTGGTTGTAACCTCCATACTGCCGCCCAACACCCTGGAAACAGTATAAGCCTTTGTTTTGTTAAAAGTGTGTTTTTGGAGACTTAAAATCAGTAGAGGTACAATAATTGCCTCATACCTAGCTGCACACTAGTCAAGGCCAATGGTTTTAATTAGTCTTTCCCCTAGCTGAGATAACGTATCTGTTGATGAGCTCAATGATGTATAAACTGGTTTTAACTCTAAACCTAACCCTGTTCTTTATTAAATTAAGAGATTAAATTTAACTTCATGTAGGGCATTTTTTTGCTGCTTCGTACCTTTAGTACCCTGATGTCCAAATTGAAGAATTTTCTTTGAACAAAAAAAAAGTATTGTATTGTTCCTGACTGTTTGTTTACTGCCCCTGACTCCTTACAGACATGGTCAGCTTCCTTCTCTCTCTGGGAGCACGCCCCAACATCCAGGACAAAAAGGGCCGCACCCCGGTCATGTTAGCTGCTGAGCTGGGCAATGATGCCATCGTGACACTGCTGGCACAGAGCAATGCTGATCTGAGGCTCCAAGACGCTGAGGGCAAAGGTGAGCAGTAGCAGGGACTGCCTTTTTCTCAAGGATTTGCAGATGTTGGTTGGTGGTAGTGCTGATGGTTCTGAAGAATTAAGGGCTTCTGAGGAGCAGTGTGGTACCAGTACCAGTGTGGTGCAATAAATCTGCATAGAAATCTGCATAGCTAGTTCAGTAAAAATTTGAGCAACAAACAGGGATACTCTGACAAATACCTGAATTAAAGAAAGTCCATAAGCTAAAATATCCTAATTTTATTATTTTAATTGTGGCTAGTAACAGAAATCTTGGTACAACACAGGAGAAGTGGTGAAGAGAAAAGTAGCTGGATGAAAATGGTCACATCTACATTAAAGGTATCCAGTGGCTTTAGGAAAGATATGGAAAGATGTTTGCATTATAAATAGGATTTAAAAAGATTATTTTATTATTTAATAACTGGCACAACATCAATGAAAATGCTCATAATCAAATACTCTGAAAATACAAACATCTGTTGCTTGTAGATTGTTAAATATTTCATTTCATATCTTAAATTGGATGCTTTTGAATTTTGTATTGCCAGATAATAGTTTTATTAATCAATTCTTTTGAGCTGCTTTTGGCACATATTACTTGCGGACTCAGTGATTCTGGAGAAAGTTAACACTTAAACAAATACATCCACTACTGCCAGTGTTACCCCCACTATCTGTCTCATCATTATATGTATGTTTTATACAGCATAAGCAGTCTAAGTCTGATTTTGGTTATTTAACAGAAAGGAAAAATGCATTATCTAAATCTAAAAGAGAACATCAGCCTACGACTAAAAACGCAACATTGGAAACTGCTGTAACTCTCAAACTGAGCGGGCATGGACCTGTCAGTCTCGATTAACACCAGACAACCTGCCTTTATTACAACTGATATTTTTTCCTCTCTATGGAGTAAAAGCAGTTTAAATGTAACATTTATGATACACAATAATATACAGATTATATAATAGATTATATTGCTTTAGTCTTGACAGGTAATGGAACATCCCTTCAACTAATGTATTCTCATTTGAGCCTGAAGTGTCGATTTCTCATATAGAGGTGTCATCCATCTCATGTTAGACCAGCAGGTTCACTGTGAATGCCTTGCCTTGTCTTACATCTCATAAAAATGCATGCTGCTTCTGTTTAGATATTGATGAGTAGGCAGTATCCCAAACAACTCCTATCAGCGAGCTTAAAGTTCTTCTTCAGGAGCTTTTCAAAGCAATTGTGATAATGACCCCAATTACAGTGTGTCCGTGGCATCAGTTACTGCAAATAGCTCTCTTTTCAGAGAGAATGAATGAGAGAGAGAGAGAGAGAGAGAGAAAGAGAAAGAGATCTCAAGTTAGGAAGATTGGTATTTGTGTGTGTGTGTGTGTGTGTGTGTGTGTGTGTGTTTATGTGTATGTGTATGCAGGAACACATGCTTTTTTTATAATATAATCACTGTATGTGCATGATTGTGTGCAGTGTGTCGGACCGTGTGGGTACATCTAATTACAGATCAACCTCTAATGGTGATCCTCTCCTGTGAAACAAGCAGAGTAACCAGATACCATCCTGCACTCCCTAAGGACTGTTTCGGCCCAGTCTCAACACTCACAGCCAGGCATTTTCCCCAGTAGGCGTATCAACAGTCACACATTACCCTGCATTATACTCAGGGTTATCGAGGGCTGGATGGGGAGAGAGCAGTACTTACCTCTTCCTCAGTAAAGGGACTGGTGTACCAGTTGGACAGCACAGCGGAATGTGCAGTTTTACATCTGTTGGCCCAACACTCACAGAAGCACTGACAAAATATAAAACATGGTTTGTGTTTACTAGATAGTGCCTATAAACCTATGAACTTTTTACTTATTTTGTCATTAAGGTTGGAGATCATGTTGACATTTTTGGTGTGTAGGACAACGATAGAGGTCCCTGGTCAGAACTGAAACTTAGACATTGCAGTTTTGATTGTTATTAAGGAACTACAAGGATGCCTCTCTATTACCTGTATACATAAGCAAACAAGACCATCAGAAAGAATATTGGCTAGTTCTATCTACCAAACAGTTGGATTCCAATGAAACCATACAGGTTCTCCTGAACATCCTTTAGCTCAGTCTCCAGCACCAACCAGCCCATCCAGGATAGACCCTGATTCAGGTTTGCTGTGTGACTGAGTAGTCAATGATAATGGAAACACATTTGTCCACAGGGGCCACCAAATCAGACTGCCTTTTAGCTGCTTGCTGAAAGTTTTAACTCAGAGTCTAAATATCACTCACTTTTTAATCAACCTTTAATATCCCTAATTCTCCTCTCCCATCAGGTGTGCTATTCTACTGTATGTACCCCACCAAGCGCCATATCCGCTGCCTGCAGCTGGCACTGAAGTCCCAGGCAGACGTCAATAATGTGTCATCAAAGGGGGTTCATGTCTTCCAGTTGATGTGTGAGAAATCCTTGGAGTGCACCACCATGTGTCTCATCATGCTGGGTGGAGGGGCGGACCCCAATGCAACAAATAAGGTGAAAAAATTGGATTGGAACTATCACTAAGGAATGATGGGAACTGAGTTAGAGGCATGAAGTATGTAGGATCTAAGCCTGTTTGTGTACACAACACAGTGTGATGCTGAATACTCGCTGCTGAGATGCTGTTTGTTTAACCTCAGACTGACTCATGTCCTCTCTGTGCTCTCTCGTAGCAAACCGGCATCACAGCGTTGATGGAGGCAGCCAAGGCTGGCTCCCTGCCACTTGTTAGAGCCATTCTCAGGAAAGGGGGAAACCCAAACACTCTGGATCAAAAACGCTTCACAGCAGTACACTACGCCGCCATGGGGGGCTTTTTTGAGGTGGAGTATGTGCTCACCCTATGGTGCTTTTTTACTCCTGGAAAAAATGAATAAATAATATAAAAACTCAAAAAGGGCTGTTAATTTCTCAATTTTTCCATATTAGATTTGTTTCTTTTATGCCCTAACTCAAATTACATGGGATTTTATATGTGGGATTCTGTAGTTGACATATTGCTCTTTGGTGTTTTGTGTCTGGTAGTTGATCCAGGTGCTGTCTGCATACTCAGCAGACATGGCTGTGATCAACCTGGAGGAGTGCACACCCCTACACTACGCTGCTGCAACAGGCAATGCTAACTGCTGCAAGTTCCTGGCACAGAGAGGTACTACACCTTGTGGCTTAAGGATAGCTGTCACAGGGTCAAGACAGACTCTCTAATGGACTGTTTTTGTAGTTTTATGTCGAAAAGTTATACCTCTGTTGTGAGACTTATGTAGAGCCAGGAAATTAAATGTTCTTGGTCAAATATTTATCAAAAAAGAGAAAGTGGTACAACATGCAGCTGCAAACACAGTCCCAAATTAAATTAAGTAATTCTACCACGTTTATATTTTCCTAAAACAGTGCTTTGTGTTCAGGTTGTAACCCCAAACTGAAAAACCGGGAGGGTTTGCTGCCACGTCAGATTGCCAAAGACGCCGGTCACAAGGCAGCAGCCAAGGAGCTGAGGAAAGCAGAGCGGAAGCAGGGAAAAGGCAACAAATCCAGCAGCATCAGCCTCATGTCAGATCTCTGGAGCCTTAACCTCCTAGACTGGTCTAACGAGTATGAGACGGAATTACGGCAAGCCTTTGGGAACAACTCCGACACAGTTACCACTGAGACATTTATTTCAGTGTTAGAAGAACTAAAAGCCCCAGTTGAAACCGACCAGCTCCAAATAATCATCTCAGCGCATGATAAGGGAAGAGAGGGGTGCATCAACATTAATGAATTCATCAGAGGGGTCAAATACATCCAGAAACCCTTCCTTCTTTCCTCTTATATGCCTAAAAAGAAAAAAGGAGAAAAGGGAGGAAAAGGGGGAAAGAAGAAGGGCAAATTTGTCCTCCCAATGCCTATTTGCACTCTCCAACCAGAGCTTATGCCCCGGCGACCAGATGGAGGCCCACCCCACTTCATGATCGAGACATACTACAACTGCTCGGACATCCGGCGCTTCGACCGCGATCACCCACCTGAACATCCCATAATGAATGATTCAGGATGGTACATAAAGAAGCCAGAGAATGTGTACGTCAATATCAACTACTGTGTGAAAAGTGGAGACCTGGAGTCTCTGGACCTCGCTTTCAGTCAGGGGGTTCCTGTGGATGTTCATGACCAGTTTTACAAGACCCCGCTGATGGTGGCCTGCTCCAGTGGCAACTACGAGGTGGCTCAGTATCTCCTCAGTCAGGGGTGAGACATCTTCAGTTTTTGGCTTTCAAATATTTTACAGTCGCAATGCAGACATGCTTTTGGTTATATTTAGGAAGATTATCAGCAATCAAGGAGCATGGTGTAGGATTTAAATGGATGTATTAGCAGAAATGGAAGCTAATATTCATAATTGTTATGTTTTTGTTAGAATTAAGGATGCCCAATATGACTTATATCTAATGTCCTGGGATTTTACCACAATCAATGATATGTCTCACAATATTACCTCTAATATAATTGTATGATTTAACCCGTTAATCGATATGATCAAACCACTGTGATCATTTTCATCAT
>JAOWBC010000383.1:20849547-20863965 GCA_028566105.1 Hypoplectrus providencianus | reverse complement strand
GTGGGGGAGGGAGGGAGAGAGGGGGGGGTGTCAGGCCTATACTGCACACACAGTGAAGGGGCAGCTCTCCCTGTAAATGGTGACTCACAACACCATCACCATCCACTGATTGTTTCTCAGAAACACCCTGGCCATTGTTCATTTCACATGGGTGCTTTTACGCCTGTCGGTATTGTGCTGCTTTGAAACAGAGCTCAAGGCTCAGTGATCGATGCTGGCCAATACTGAGCGGCTGGCTGGCTGACTGGCTGGCTGGCTGGCTGGCTGCGCATTGCGTGTTTTGGTGCAGGTGCTGGTCTTACTTGTTTGCTTTATCTAGTAGCTGATTCTGGCTCAAATCTCCAAGTTGTCATCATTCCTTAAGTATGCGAAAGGCAAAAAAAATGCAGGGCACAGATTCTTTCTGGATTTTTTATGGTTTGAAATGTTCTTAACAGGCCCGACCACTCACCCCAAGTCAACGTATGCATAAACAACCAAAACATAAACCACATACAACAGCTTGTCACACATTACACTTAAATAACAAGAGCTGACCTTCCACAACCAGAGTGAGTGGTGATTCTCTAGCTGTGCTGATGATCTTTTTTTTATATGTAGATTAATTTGTTTCATATTTCGCACTAGCAGTCATTTGGGGAGAAATGTGTTGTGTCTTTTGCATATGTTATATAAGGAGACATGCTTTGTGACATTATGAAGCACTAACATTCCTTTAGTGAGCTTGTCCTGATTTGTTATGACCTTAGAATGACAGATTCTGTTGTCACAAGCAAATATGAGTTTATTTCTAACGGAAGAAAATCCCAGCCCAGCGAGGCCTTGTGCTAAATCTCAGAAAAGCTGTTTACATTTGAGCTGGACTTGGAAAACACCTTGTACCTGCCCTAAGCAGAGAAGCATCCTTTATTCTTTGTTCAGGGCATTTTTAAGTGCCCTTGAGCAAATTACTCTACTGCTGCTTTGCTCACTCTTTTGTAAACTCTGGATTGGGAGTGTGAACCGAAAGCTTTACTGCGGTTATTTCTCGCCGTCACAGTGCAGTTCAGGTTTTATCTGCATGACAAACAAAATCATCCTCGTGGATTCAGCAGAGCTTGTTCTGCTGCTGTCGCATTAGTAACTCTGAGATGTCCCAAATAAAACCCTGTGGTGGTTAAATAAGCTGTTCCTCCAGTCTTTTTCTGCGTAGTGCATCTCTGTTCAGAGGAGACATGGCTATTCCAGGGTAGGGATTGTATCATAATCATAATGATATTTTTCCATATAAATTTACCATGAAGTGGAAGAGAACATTTAATCATCATGACTAAGTCTTTATTCTTGTTTTTGATTTTCCCAACACAAGTCTGCTGCTCCCGTTTTCATCGTGTCTGACTTTAGGTTTAGGTACTATAACGATAAGGTAAAAGTATCCAAAGGCTCAGATGACAGAGGAATTAACCAAGTAGATTTAGATACTGTGCTTCAAACAAGTGGGTAAAACATCTGCAAGGTCATGTCCCAACTTTACCATATATATAGGTAGAAAGTGCTGCTACAGTGTTGTTACAGGTTGTAATGATGGTGCAGAGAGTCAGAGAGCGCCAATGCGGACGGCCCAGATAGGTGCAGCTATATACAGTTAGCCAGCATCAGAAAAAGTATCTTTTCTTGGACATTAAAGTATGAAAACGTGAGCAATTAGAAAACCAAACTACAGATATGAATAAAAAAAGTAGCATTATACAACTAATGCTTATAGAGTTACATATTGAGGTTCTTACGTGTTGAGTTTTAATTAGTTAGATTAGATTTATTTATTATTGATCTTTTTTCTTTCTTTTCTTTTTTCTTTTTTTTTCTATTGATCCCCAATTAGCATTAAGCTAATTCTAAAGTCCACATAAGTAAACAAACAAACACAGCTAAATCTGCTATATCTGAAGGTCACAAAACCCAGAGTACAACAATAGAGCACGAACAGTTAGAGTTGTGTTGTGATTTTAGGTGTTTTATACTGTGGATGGTATAATCCAATTATGATAACTAATGAGATTTTAATATCAGATTGAACAGACAAGACCTGATGTGACATTTAGTGAGCTTTAGTGATGCTGGTGGATGGAGCCAAGCCAGGCTAGCTGTTTCTTCATTCTCCATCATATAAGCTACAACTCAGATTCCAAAACAGTTGGGATGCTGTGAGAATGTTATAAAAATACAGTTTAGTATTATGCAAATTCTTTGTGACCTACATATACTTGAATACATTTAAAGCTAGTATTTACCAGCTTTAAATTTGATTTTGACACACTCCTTTTTCATGAATATGACATGTTAAGCAAAATCGCTGCTGGTTGTTGCCCCATATCTAGCAGATATTACAAAGTGAAATAAATCTCAAATCTCCTGCTTAGATGCAATTTTACTTTCATAAACTAGGTACTGAGACAATGAAATGCAATGCAAACTCCAGTCTAAAGTTACTTAAAGAAAAGGCGGAGAGTGTTTATTCCTTCCATGTGAGAGTGAGATTTATGAGAGCAGTGGCTGAGTGGCAGTAAAAATAGCAAGTCAGGGTGAACGGCAGGGCTGAGCTTTCTTTCTGTCCAGTCAGCCCTCGCGGGACAACCTCTCACTTTCTCAGAGACACCATGCATGTGAACAAAAACAGAGAAACAAAATGGCTGCCCCAGAGGCCTCGGAGCCGTGACGGAGCATGGAGAAACATTGTTGCGGTGCATCGCTCCCCAAACCGCATCATAAAAGTAGTTAACTTTTAACCATGACACAGCACTAATTTTTAGCAGAAAGAAACAAGGTTCTTGGTTTTATCACTTCGAGGATATTTTTCCAAACATGTCAGATTGAAAAAATAGTCCCACTGCATTATTCAAGGTAGTTCAATTGTTATTAATGGAGAAAAGTTATCAATTTTCACTTCTTAACAAAAGCCTGACTTCTAAATGTAGTTTTATCTTAGCTCAGTGATATGACAGCTTCAAAAAGTTGATATTAACTCCCGAGTGATGCTTTTGCTTTTCCAAAGCTTTTCTGGGACTGAAAAAGAAAAATCTTCTATCTTTTTACCTTTTAAAGCCCCATTTATGAGGCAGTTATCTGTGAGGCCCTCCACTGCGCTGTCAGGTACTGTCATCATTCTGCCATCTGTCCTCTCTCCCGCTCTCACAGGGTTAGATTATTATTCTTTTGATTAATGAAAGGAATTTCGGGAGGGGAAAATGAAAGTGATTATTAACAGAGGGAATGAGATGGAGCGACAGAGAAAGGACAGTTTGATATTAGCGAGAGAAATTGCCAAATGGATTTGAAGAAAATAGCCATCATTTCATCAAACAGATAGTAGCTTGAAATCAGAGACACCTTATATAATGAATACCTGATAGCTGATATTTTGTAGTACAGTCACTTATATATGTGCGTGTGTTGGACATGATGCAGCGGCTCCAGTTTCACATTGATCTGTAGCAGCAAACATCACTTTCACCACAGCATAGCCACAGCTTTAGCTGTATTCTCTTATATACTAAAGCTTCCATTTCCACAATAAAAGCATGTATAGACATTTTAGCCTTGCATCAGTGGAGCATAAAGTCACCAATTAATCTGCTCGGGTCAACATGAATACACCCTCAGCCCTCTACATTACATGGCTTTGTGTGCTCAGGTGCAGGGACAATAGCACTGTATCAGTCTTGTGCAAACATGACACTGTGTGGAGTGTAGCGACGCTTTTCATTCAAAGATCACTGGAGTGTTATGTGGCGTTTCTTTGGTGATGCTGTTGCTGTTGGTCGGGTAATTTATGATGCTGCAGTGCAGCCGAGCAGAATTGTTGGTGCAGGTTAGCCTCTGCGATGCTTTTTAAACAGCAGGGTTTGTGATGATAGAGGGTACGTAGAGGATATTTGATTCATGTGATGGGAAGTTTGTCACAACTTCATTATACGGCACACAGACTGCATTACAATGTAAAGACTGCATGCATTAGAGGGCATAATGGCATGCATGCTGTGATGCATTATGCATCTGGTGACACTGTAATGGAATTGTTTTTAGCTTCTCAGCTACAACACAGAAACCTGTCAGTATGATCTATTCTTTTACTAAAAAAAATAAAAAGAGTAGATCTCCACAATGGAGGGGAACATTGCCCCCTGCAGCATTCACTGTGGACCATAGCTGCTCAGAGTGCAGCCTGCGAGCCCTTGACCACTCGTGTAAAGCTGCTGGTTGAATGGCAACTTAATGTTAGTCCTGTTAAGTACAAATTGGCACTGTGTCAACCAGACTTTGATCTCCCCTGATGTTGGCACATTTAAATATGACATTATTAATTGAATTTCTCTTTTCTTAATCTGTAGTTTTTGAATAAAACATTTAACTTCTGCCCCTTTTCTTGGTCTCGAAAGTATTAAATTAAATGTCTTTGGTTTTGGACCACATACCAAAGAAGACACACTGGACTGCAATCTGTGATGGGCATTTGTTTTATTATTATTTTGGGGCTTTTTATAGGTCAATTAATCAACAATTGATCAATAATATTTCTTCAAAAAAGGCAACTTTTTGTTATGTCTTTAATGCATTATAAACATACCTATAATAAATTATTATTATTATTATTATTGTCATCATGCAATTGCTTTTTTTCACAATAGTCACAACACATTATAAAGCAAATTATAATGACATAAGGTTAATGTCATCATACTTTATAATCGCTAGTTACATCGAGATTATTTTGCAATGATCATAGTTATTGTTTGTAATTTTTTATTACAATGCACTGAAATCATTATAAGTATTAATAATATTATGAGCTACTATAACTATAATTATAAAGTGCTGTAAGAAGATTATTACACATTATAAGTATGTTAATACTATATATATTTTGTATATAGTATATATTTTACTTTTTTTCCCTTTTTTTAATTTCATAGTTCCTCAGTGGCTCAAAGAGCTTAAGAAGTGAAATTAGATTTTTATGACCAGTGAACTCTGTCAGAAGGTATTTCTCATCCTCTGGCTCCACCTAATTGCCTTTTAATGTCTTTGTTTTTATGACTTCTCAAAAATTTAAAAGGCTCTTATGTGTCACTGTAGTGGCCTGGCTGCTGAGGCCCGTGGCCATGGATGAAGTAGACACTTTATAGCACCGCATGTGCCCTGTCGGACTGTGAACTGAAGCTCTGGGAGTGCAATTCTGTCATGGAGTCCCACGTCCTAATCCTCAATTGTACAAATATGCTCCATTCCAAACAACTGTGACCAAAGGACTAATGAAAGACATCAATACTGATTAGAGCATAACAGGTTATTAGTCAGTTACTGTAGCTATGCCAGAACATCAGGATTCTGCCTTTGGCTGGCTTCAACATTTCCTGCCTGAGATTCCGTCAAACATGCAGATATAAAAAGGACATCTGCTGCGTTTTTCACCCAGAGAGCCTTCGCAACTCTCCACCCTGACGTTTATTGCCTCGTAAAACACGAGAGGTTGTGCTTCTAATTCAAAACAGGCTGCATCGGCCTGTGCTGAAATTGCTTGGTTGATTGTTGGTCATATGTTCATGTGCAGCGACACCTCCTCGAACCCCTCACCCACTCTGGACCCACCCCACTTTCTCTCCTTCCAGCTTTACTGCCAACATCAGCCCATGAGCACCCCTCCCTGTCGTGTTGTGCTTGTCAAATCGGCCGCGAGCAGCCAAATGTCGTCTGTAATAGCCACATGGTAATAAATGCAGCTCTGGGTGCTCCCATGGGGTGGGCAAATGTTGCAGCCAGGACCCCTTTCACCAACAGAGACCATAGAGGTGACTGTGAGCACGGGGCTGAAGGGCGTTGCTCATATTTGGTGTGGTATGCTGTGCATACTGAATTATGGCCTTATTATTTCTCCTCTCCATTCCTGCGAGTGCAATCTGTTCTTCTCGTCTTCTCACTGTAGCTTAAAATAAACACCTCAGTCTGCACCGCTGAGATGCTCTTGTCTCCCCGTCTATTGTCCACTCTGCTGTGCTCTTCCCTTGTTTCTAAGGAGCAGAACGCTGGCTGATAAGGAGCCATGCAGCTCCAACCAATGAAGAGAGGGATGGGGCGGGGGGCAGTCAGTCTTAAATCATCAGGCTTGCCCTTGTCTTCACCCTCAGTCTATCTTGTCTCTATTAGCAAATGCAGCATCAACGACACCTTCGAGATTGGAATTGGACCACTGTTGGGCTCAGGGGAGACAACAGCTCCTATGGTGCCCCTGTGCTTAATGCTGCAGAAGTGCCCTCTTTGAGGCCCCAGTGGTACAAGACTCTTTACCAAATAAATTGGCATGCCGTGTAAAACTGAAGGCATCAAACTTAATGCTGATGATCGCTTTCAGTTTTATTTGCATATTTTCATTTTTGAAATCGTTGAACATGATGAACATCTGCTAGGGTGCGCTTCCAGTGGAGAAACATGTCAAAATATTCTTTTAGGGTGGCCTCGAATTAAGAAAACATACTAAAGTGCAATCGAGGGTGGTTTCCAGTGAAAAAGAATAGTTCCCATCCAGTGAAGAAAATTTGATAAAGTACCATTTATGGTGCTCAGAAATTGAAAGAAACAATATAATGTGATCTGAAGGGTGTCCTTTTAGTGGAGAACAGTTAATAAAGTTTCCTCCCCTTCAACACAGACAGCCTGAGTTGGCCACTGAGTGGATGATGATATCATTCTCACCTCAGTGCTGCATGACAGTGCAGGAGCTGTCCAGCAGTATTTACAGTAGCACACTCACAGGCCATCGTGTGGTGAAAGTGAGTGGTCACTTTGGTCAAGGTTTACGTATTGACGTCACTAAGTAACTGGAATACTAAGTGAGTAACCTCCCGTCAATGACGTTATGTGTCATGTGACACTGACACGCGTGCGCCACAATTTACGCTACTCTAAATTGTGGTCATCAGTTTGTCATCATCATTGACGTCTAATGTGGTTCTGGGATGTAAGGTGTTTATTGCTTTCTGGAAGTGTCGTTGTCACATGACACATCATCATTGATGGGAGGTTAGTCTGTTGTTCTTCGGTCGTCTCCCACACTGACTTCACCACAGCCCTGTAAACATCTGAGTGAACTGCCACAGACACTGAAAGGTCTTTTATGATTGACTTATGTGTTGTATAACATGCCTTGTAGGATACTATGAACAGATTATGTTTGAATGTCTCAGTACATAGAGAACATAGTATGTATGGTCCTCACCTACCCAATGGTTCTAGCTTATCAAACACTAGAGAATGCATTCATTCCTTCTTCATATTTACAATCAAATCCCCCAAAACAGATCAACCAAACATCTTTTAATATTAAGTTTCCGACAAATTTTCTTGTTCTGTCCGCAATGCTAAATGCTGAATTTATTTAAATCCGTTTGATCACATAGTTGTACAGTTTTTCTTATTTACTGTAAGTCACATATGGAGACAGATTTTAGTTTTAGCTTATGTATATGATAAGTATGCACATGGTATGCCAATTTATATGTATATGTAATTTGAAGCAATGCTGTACCTTTCAGGAATGCAACTAATTATTATTTTAATTATAAATTTACCTGTCAATTATTATCCCAATTAATTTAGTATTTGTCTGGTTCATAATTTGTTAAATATAAAATTTTTTTTAACACAATGAATGATGAATGATTATACAGTTTTTGGTAGATCAAGTCTATTGTTTAAATGGACGTTGTTGTTAAGTTTTGTTAACGTCCTCTTTTGCTTCTGTCATAATTCCCATGTCCACTACAGGTTATTAAAAAATTATATGGGTCCTAACCAGTTGCTTGCACAAATTACTTAGATGATTTTTTTTTGCAGACGACGACAGTTCTGCCATTTTTGGTCATGTTTACATGCTGACATTTCCTTTCCATTGGACCAACTGACTAATTGTTTGTCAACACACTGATATTTCCAACCCTAGAGTCATTACACTAACATGGCTTAAAATTAGATAAAAAATGGTAAATTATCGAAATACTTTCCAACTGTCTATTGATCTTCGTTTAGACCAGATGTTCCTCATCTTGTTATTTTCTCTCTTAAATGTGGATTTAAATGTCTGGAGCTCTTCTCAAAGCTGCACTGAAGAACAAAGTCGTGTGCTTCACCTGTTCTGAAGTGTTATCCTCAGTCTGAAGCACTGTTGTGATCCTTCACCTCCTGCTCTTTAGCCATGTGTTTCTGAGATATGGATGCTTACAGTGGGGCCAGATGAATAAGTGATGGGGTCTTGGACTTCTCAGGTCAATAATGCATGGCATTCTTTCAGTGGGCTGTCGCTGCAGCACCTACTGCTAGCTCCTCTGAGAAAGAGCTCCAGCTGTAGTGACACTTGGGTTTACTGTGTAATGTTACATCATTGTTGTTGTTATTCAGGCTCATCGTGGTTCTTGGAATGGTAGTGTCATCTTGCTTTCATGGTCATACACCATGGATAGAACAAGCATTTTAGGGTACACTTTTATTATATTGAGCCCTTCCACTTTAGGCAAATGACAAATCAGCTTTGTTCATTTAAAAAGAAACGCCCACTCGACTCATTTCACTGTCGGGGTTTTGTTATCCGAGTCTTCTGTATGGAGCGATTAAAGCCGCATCAAGTGAAGAGCTCGAGTAACCTTTGCAATTAAGTCGTTTCACGAAGCAAGATTATTTTACAAAGGCAAATCACATCTGTTGCTGTGCTAGATGTGGCCAGGTGGCCCAGCTACCAGGCCTGGAGATAACCTTTCAGTCCAGTTATTGTAGTTTGACTGCAGTGATGATTTAGCGCTGAGTTTGTGCTTATCATTTCATCCTGAGCCTCTGCATCAGAGCAGAAAATAAGACTCACCGCTAACAGCTTGATAGATATTTATAAAATGTGTGTCAAACTGTATCAATCTCACCGAGTGATGCCTCTTTACATTTTAGTTTCTATCAAAGATCTTTCAATCAAAAGGACAAAGAAAAAGGTTGGATGCACACAGAAAGCAAACACAATGGCAGCTACACTTAGAGCAAGAGAAGAGAGACACACAACTTGATGTGCATGAAACCGCAGAAAACAAAGATCTCTTGTCTCTCTTGCTGCTAACCACATCAGACCTCTATGTATCTTTCAGTTGTGGCCATTTTTATTCACATATCAATTGGTCATACAGCCCTCAGATATTTGCATGATAAGACTTCAGATAAAACCATAAAAGGGATATTATGTAGCAATAGCAGTAAAAAAAATGACAAAAATAGCCTTTTCAAGATTTCTATAAATCACATTGTAAAAATGGAAAGGAGGATTATTTTCAGTCCTGACCCTGGCAGATGGTTTGTTACACAGAAGCATCTGAGAAAGAGTGGAAACTGGACTGAAAACTGTTTGGAAAGGGCAGACACTTTCAAAAACTACTTGGCAGGTGATTGGATGAACCATCTGTCCATCGCAGTCGATGTCACCGTTGCCCTATCGGCTTTGAACGTCACATTGTTTCTCAACTGGTTGTCCCACAGACCTAAACCACAAGAACTGGAATTTAACTAGATGGATTTACCATCTGCAGATCTAGTATTTCTCACGTGATCGAACAAGAATTCAGCTGCGGTTGCAGAGTTAATTTTTTTAGCTGACAGAACATGACACATATGATGTATACTACTTTTAGAGCTGCAGTGATTAATCGACAAATCGATTATAGTTGATTGAGAGTAAAATCATCTCTAGCAAATTTGTTAAATTGGAGAAAACACTGTTTTCAGCCTATTCAAGAAGATTTTCTGCCTCTCTGAATAGGTTTGTTTTTTGGACTGATAAAAATAACACATTTGAAGATATTACATTGGACTTCTTTTTAAAATTCTCTGACATTTACCGGTAGTTGATCAAACAATATAATCACCAAATAAATTGATAATGAAAATAATTGTAAGTTGCAGCCATAACTACAATACATTATTTGTTTTCTCTCTGATTTAATCTACTGTGGGTAGAGGTAAAGGTGTGGTCCAGTTTATGTTCTCTTGTCCTTATACTTAAAAGGAATAGAAGATGAAAGAGACATGGAAAAAAAAGAGGACTATGAAGCACAGAGGAGAGGAGGGATATTAAAAAGGGGAGGTGGAAAATGAATGTGGTGAGATGGAGGAGAAGGTGGGGGCTGGTAATCTTCTCCAGGTACAATGTGATTGGACAGGGTATGAAATATGCTGTCCTCAGGGGTGGAGTGTGTGGCGAATGGAAATAAGAGCATCTTCATATCGCGTTATTGTTCCCATGGTGTTTACGCTGTAGGGTCACACCTGAGGAAGTAAACAGATGATAGGTGGTTGGATAAAGCACAAGGATGCCTGTTCTCGTGCATGGAATTAATGCACGAAAAATGAGTGTAATGCAGCTCATACATGCAGGTATCAAGCCATGTTTTATTGGTTTTCCAATTATTCCAAATCCTGTTGATAGATGTGAGGCCTTCAGTGTCTTGAAACCTGTGATAACTGTCAAGCTAGTCATACATCATGTTTTATAGCACCTTTTCTCGTGCCATAAATTAAATCATACAGCTAATCAGCAGACCTTGTCTGTCACAGTCCTTGGGGCAGCATGCCTGCAATAAAGTGTGTATGTTCCTGCATATATAGTACTTAGATAAGTTTATGTGGTTAGTGCACTGTGCTACAGCGTAGTTGTGTGTTTTTAATTATGTAGAGTTTTTTTTTTTTTTTTTTTTTTTTACCCCTGTTCTTGTTTCTTTATTGCCTTCCTGTTGACTTGGAGTCAAAAGGTCACAGTGGACTTGTGTTATTTCCCAACCCTCTGTGGCTCGACTCTACAGTGGTTCTTAACTGGCTCAATTGGCTATTATCATCTATTTAAATGTCAGCTGGATCTCACCAGGGAGTTTTTAAATCCTGAGACACCTACCTGTAGTATTTATGATATTGGCAAAGGAAGAATTCAGTTGACATAGTATAAAGACAAACAAAGTCCAGGAGGCAGACCCACCAGTTTCTTCTTTGTGACAAATATGAAGCAAGCAGCAACATCTGGTGCTGAAAAATAACAACTTTCAAAAATTGCAGTTCCTTGAATGGCCACTTGAGGCTGGCTCCAAAAGGGCAACAATCATAACAGGCCCCCAAATCTAAAATGCCCAAATTTACATGAGAAATAAGCATGTTAAATATTACATGAAGTCTTAGAGTTATACTTGATCAAGGGCATGGCAAATTTCAGTGACTGATGCCATGTGGCAAAAGCTGGCAACAGTAATTTTGGCTCTTCAGAGACCTATGATACACCTTTTCCACCAACATGGAACTGGTTCAAATCCAAATTTTTAACTTTTTGGAGCCTTTCCAACACAGTCTCTAGACTGCAATTGTTCTACTCAAAACTGGTGAAAATATGAGTGGTTTGCTCAATTGCACCAAGTTTCCAAGAACCTTATGTGGAAGACATCCAAGAACCAGAGCATTTTGGTGAAAAGGGGGTACAATATGGGTTATATCATGGGTACATATTATACAGTCTATGTGTGAAACTTAAGCATCTTACCTTATGTACATTACATATTTCACTTATGTTGTGGAACTAAATGAGTTACCTACCTAAAGATTTCAGTCTTTGCATAGCATTTTACTAATATATTAAAAACAATATGCAATACATTAGTCTCTAGAGATCAAGTAGAATATGCACAGCATGATTACCGGTCTGATTAAAAGATAAAGTGATTACTGTTCCATATAAAATTAAGTCATTTAGTTTTATAAGTAAAGCAATTACTCAATCAAGTGGGCAATGTATTAGTTCCTAATTACAACTGGTTTGCAGCAGCGACCAGACATAAAAAAGATTGATTACTTGTTTGATTAGTCTTGAGGTCATAAAACTGTGCTGCATGGCAGTTGATTAATTTTTGATGTCCTTGCAAAAGCCTATTGTAAGTTTTTTATTTTAAGTATTCTGATTATTATTGTACATGCAAGCTAGAGGCATAAAACAGCAGAGTAAATGTTAATACAGATCAAATATTTCTGGTTTGTCTGGTCATAAATGTATTTTTATTCCCAAACTGCTGACAGTCTTTCAGTGATTAGTTAAAGATTAAAAGTGTCTCTCAAGTGGGCTGGCCAACATTTAATCAGATAGGAATCTCTGGATAAATGGGTGTGCTTTGGGAAGGAACATTTTGTGGATGGAGAGGTAGCCTGCTGGTTACAGATCCTGTAACTCTGAGGTAATCTGATTGATCCTCAGTTTATGATCTCTATCACGTGTTAAGTGTTTTTCAGTAGTATTATGTTTATTTTGTAACTTATGATTCCATTTAGTTTAAAATAGACAATAACAAATAGCAAGGTATGCTTTAAGGTGTTGCATATGTTTTTGGTCCTATCTTTGTCTTTACTTCACATGAAAGTTATTGTAACATTTTGGACCCCTAAAATAGATCCAGCTAGCTAGCTGACTAGCATGAGTTGATAAGCCTAATATTTAACTGGAAAACGTAGCAAAAGTGGTTGCTAAAGACACATGAGTAAAATGAGTAAATTTCTAAGCTTTTTCCAGACCTCTTGATATCCCATAGTCAACTTCAGGCAAAAGCTCCTTGAACATGCAATGCATTAAAATATTCTACCAGACATTATGCTCTCAAACAGCTATTTTAGATCTGTTCTTTTCAGTCCCCTTATGTTTTAGCACTGGTGAATATTATCATACATACTTCACTTTAACTGTAATGTAATGTGACCTTAGAATTAGCTGATAAACGCCTTGATTATGAAAGTATGTTGTTACATAAACCCTGATACACCACTGTGTTGCACCATTTCTTGAGAAAAACCTGATGATGAACTCATTCATGATGAAACAGGCAGTGCAGAGGGCAGCGAAGATTCAAAATGTGAAGCTTGTAATTGAGACGTAAAGTAAAAGGTCAGCGTGGCCTGTTAAAACTTAATTGCCTGAATTTGGTTATGTAACTAGACAGGCAGGCGGTGATGCCCTCCCTTCCTTCAGTGAGTCCTTGTGGAGAGTGCTTTGGAATCTGACTCGATTCAGACATTAAGCGCTGCATGGTCCGGTTGGAGGTTTATATAACCCAACATGGCCGCTGCTGTTGTGAAGCAGTGCAGGAGAGCGAAAGGAAAGAAGAGAGCAAGAGAAATCAGAGCAGGGAGAGATGAAATAAACATGATGCATAAACATAACTGTTCCGATTCAACATACAAATAGTGGAAGGATCTTTGACTGTGTGTAAACTGGCCTCTGAATTATTGCTGTAATAAAAAGAAGCCTGTAAACAGCGAGGACTTAATCATTATGATGCAGCTGTTGATCTGAGGACGTATACATGACTGAATCCATCTGTTGACATGAATGCAGATGAATCTATATACCGCCCAGGGAGGCTTTAATGATTCAGACCATGACGTGCTGGGATATTGCCCTGACAGTAAAAAATGGCTTCATATCCTGTGTATGTGCGGCAAGTGTGTGGCCAGCAGATGTTGTTGTGAACATTTCTGGACACACAAGTGGGTGAAGCAAACACAGAGGGTACAGCAGGACCTCCGAGGCAGAACATCAACCAGAATGCTCGCTCAGTCACCAAGATGAGACATGTCCAGGTGGGCGAAGCCGTCTGTCCGAGATGATACACAGACTCTCACTCCGAACTTGATTAGTGTTTACCTGATGTCTTGCTCCAGTGTTAAGATTGACACTGTTTCTCGTAGCAGAGATCACTGAGGACCATTTGATTGTGGTGAGCTACTGTACGAGGTAGATTTTTCTGTGGAACTTTTGTCTTTTTGTATTTCAAGAAGCAAAGTGTTTTTTTTTTGTTTTTTTTTTATCATTATCATGAATCACCTGAATTCATTTATTCAGAATTTCAAAGATTTGTTCACTGAATCGTTCAGTACTTGAGAATAGTTCCAAATGTGCAAAAAGATTGTAAGTTGTTCAAAAGATTTGCTCTTTTGAAAGAATCTTTTGCAAACAACACAATTCTAGTTGTCTTATAAACACACATAATTGCACATATTTCTATATGTTGACCTGGAGGATTGTCTTTAATCCGTATGTCTTTTAAAATGACAGCACACACTACATTACTATTCTAAGAGTTGCAAATGGACCATCCAGCCCATGGTCCATGACCCTTCCACCCATCTTACGTAAGACCAACATGACTTTTAACATCAGGTTGCTTCATCACCAAACAAGGAACTTAACAGATCAACATTTTTGCAGAAACTTAAAATGTAAGCCCTTTTTTTTGCTGGTGAATAAGCTGGACTTCCCAACACTTAGCTTGTTCAGACAAGCTAAGGCCTAAAGCCTTAAGCATCGATAGAGCTGCAGTTGATTGATTCTCAATT
>JAOWBC010000383.1:20837104-20849447 GCA_028566105.1 Hypoplectrus providencianus | reverse complement strand
AATTCAATTCAATTCTCAGTGGAAGTACCACAACCAGTGGCCCTGTCATATCATTTAATGAAATGTTGCAAAGCTTCTTTTTAAAATGACTTTATTGTTTAACCCATACATGCGTGTCTTTGTGCACATGATATAACAACATAACAACAGGCTACTTCATAAATCAAAGTAACAGCCAATGATTCATCGTCATTCCCCCTGTGTAGTAAAAGCCATTATTGTAGCAGGATTAGGACTTAACCAGAAAACTGTGGAAATGAATTGTGTATGATTCTTGAAGGGTTTAAATAATTTGGATGCTAGTTTGTCAGAATGTCTCGTAGCCATATCCACTGCTAATCTTAACTCATCTGACACATGACAAGTTGTTTCATGATCATCCTTTGAGTTAGCTCCCAGTAATCCTACATCGGGAGATGCCCAACTGTTTGGCTCATGATACTAGCCGCTCATGACCTACAGAGGGAAGGAAAGGATCACAGCTACAGGGCTAAAAGGCTGTTTATGTCTCTCTGTCACTAATCCTCCAAAATCCCAGTCAACCCTGTCTGAGACTAGCATTCCTCTGCAAACATCAGTCGCCTGCTCCCTTCCCATTCATTCCCTTACAAACAAACACCGTTGCTGCTGCAGCTTCTTAATCCTCCATTATGCAGCCTGCAACAGTAAGCAGGCTTGGGAGACAGAAGCTCATATTCCCTCAGTTTTCTTTGGCCCATGTAAGTGGCAGTCTCCTGGCCTGAAAGTGGATGCAATGTGGAAGCACGAAAAAAGCTGCATTCTTTCTAATCACCAGGAGGGGGTGACTTCACCATTTGCAAAATAAGATGGATTCCAAACCAGTTATCGAAAAATGACCCTACCTGTCATTTAACTTATTACCTCAGTAAATATTCTCCCAGTGACTTTAAGCTAGTTTCATGTCTTGTCTCTGTCAAGTTCCAAGCACTGTTTTGAGTGTTTTCATCTTTCTGAGAAATTTCACCTTCAGTTACTAACAGACGCCCTCAGAAACATTTGGTTAGTCCCCCCAAAACCACTTATATTACATAACCTTTCAATAATCTCAGATCTATTACTTACTTACTTTTAATTTCATCAGCCAGCATTTAATACATTACTTGGTGTCCACAGCAAATAGCATGCCCAAAGTAAACATCTGTACAGGTTCAGAATGACAACTGGTAGACAGCATTAGTTGTATTCCAAATATCGGTACCGTGATCAGCATATGACAACTACTGATGACCGATCAATGCTTGTGCTGTTGGCTAAAGTTAGAAATTCTGGTGGGCAACATGACAGTTTAATTTGTGCATTTTTTCCTATACCTTAAATCACATGCTGACTCCCCAAACTTAACTATATGAGAACCCTTGTTATATAAAGTCTGTGGTTGAATTTCATGTTCCTGAATACATTAAAATGATGCCTTTCGGAGGCTGTTATCAATGGTGACTTGAAGCTAGTGTGTAGGAAGGCGTGTTGGTTTGTATTTTATAAAGGATTTATTTAAAATGAAAAGACACGGGAACTGAAAGGTAGTAGGAGGAATTTAGATGAATTATTTATAACTTGGTATGCGTCTGTCCATAATACATCTATCTAACACAATTAGCAAATATACAGTGAGAAGGCATTGCTAGAAAAACATATTGTTTTTGAATCCTGCTGTTGAGTTTCAGTTGCTTATCCTCCATTAACCATTAGCACCTGTTCCAAGTTTTGTACAGAAAGGAGAAACCATAACTGTATGATGCTGTAAATTTGATTGACCTTATCTTGTTGGCTTTCCACATGAAGAGCCTGCTCATTTCTATTTCAGTGGTTAGATGTCAGATTATCCTAGTTATTATTGCCCCTGAGACTGTTTATGTCTCATGCATCCTTATGTTTTGTCTCTCTTCCAGCCTTCCCCGAATTCCCACTAGGATCTTCTCTTCCCTGTTGGAGACCTTCTCCACCCCCCACATCCAGCAGCCATGGCAGATGACGCGGACATGCGCAATGAGCTGTCAGACATGCAGCAACGCGCTGACCAGCTGGCCGATGAGGTGAGAACAACACGCTTGCGGCACCACGATGGTTTCAGCTGCAATGGTGCACAGACATGATGGCATGCATGCTTCTTTGTGTACTAACTCTCAGAGACTAGGCTTGAGCAAATTTACATGCATTCAAATGAGTAGCGCGTTAACATCAGAGAGTTTGATATGGAAAAATTTAGAAAATTAAAAACATACCAAACAAGTTGCTGTTTTTCAGGCTGTTTTTTGAGGGAAAAAAAGTTTGGAGCAGAATTTAAAAAAGGAATCCCATTAGATTGTGGAATTCAAAATGAACTCTTTCTATAACAAGCTTATATATGACGCGTTATAAATCCTTAAACGGATCCTTAAACTGCTTATAGCACATAAATATAGCTATCAGCACTCATAAACATTAATAATGCTTTTTTAACTAAAATCCTTGCACATTACCAAGCATTTTATAATGACGTATTAGGTCAAGTTGCAAGGATCATACTGACAATAATGATGCATTATAATGCGATAACAGGGTAAGGGTGATTGATTAACCCAAACCATATAGCACTTCCTACAGTTTATGAATTATAGACATGGGCTTGCAAAAGCAATTCCAATGAGTGACCAGAAAGTTAAAGTATTATGAAATACTGAATACTTGACATCATAATGTGATGCGGATTGTTATAAAGCATTATAAATATTTGTTGTGCTTCTTACTGTTTTATATATAATACTTTGTAGATGAGGTGTTCAAAACAAAAGTTTCCTTAGTTTTAATTTAGCAGTTTTTCACATTTTCACTGTCTGTACAGCCCTGTTATGTATCTAATAGAAACATTTAATATCCAGACTGTCTGAATATTTTCTAGTACTCAGCGTGTCAGTCTTCCCTTGCTGTATTATATTGCTCCCCTGACTAATGCACCGGAGAAACAGAAGAACAAAGGACATTTATTAATGTGCAGCCATGCCCTCTAAACCCTTGTGTTTTGGTGCAGATGACACAAATGTGCACACTCATGAATGTGAATATGCAGAGCTAGTTGTGCCAGTGTGCTCATGTGAAGGAATTCAGCAACATGCTGTTGCTTGTGAATGTGTGAATGTGTTAGTGTGTGTGTATGTGTTTCAACAGCAGTCGTAGTGAGAGAGGACGTCTCAGTCATGGCCCAGAGCAGATAAGCCCACACCCCTCCAGCTTCACATATGACTCACACTGGCACAGCTGAGCAGAATATTAAACACACACACATGCTTGAACATAGGGCATGCACAAAATGGCGGTGTCAGAGTAACAGTTTTTGCCTCTGTTGCGCCGACTTTCATGAGCTGTCGGGTCCACAGAGAGGACGGCGGCTTAAAAAATTGCCATTTTACTTCAAAGAACACTAAGACAAGTGCTTAAATGTCAGTGCAAGGGTTTCTGCAAGGGCCGCTTGACTTCAGATGCAAAGAGAAAATGGGTAAAAACGGAGGAAGGAGATGACTAGCTGCAACAAACATGGCCGCTCAAATCAAGGCTATGCTTCATCCAGTGCTGTACCCAAACACCTTGCAGCGCTCCCGAGATCAGCCGTAGCCGCAGTAAGGAAGACAAGCTGTGTCATTGTTAAAGGGGAGCAGATATTAGAGAGTCGTCCCTGCAGGGAGGTTCTAGCTAGCAAGCTGTGTGCGCAGCCACACGCTTCCTAGAGAGGGAATTGGAACGTGCAGCTACATATCTATCAGCACACAAGTTAATAATAGACATCCAACAGTCTGGGAGAAAGGGATGGAGAAGATCCAAGCTGTTTTTATTTAAAGTTATTTTTAATGACAGAGCTGCTGTTATCTTAGGTAAATCACCAGTGACTTACCAGATCTCGTACGTGCTTAAAGGCAATCTATTTAAAGTAAAGTGAATGTTAAGCCAGCTAATATTATAACCTGTATATTGGTATCAGAATATTTCATCTGATATGCACTGATAATAAAACCTTTTTTTTTTTTACAGAACATAAAATGCAAAAAGAAATATGTGCATACCGTTTTGATGTTACAAGTTCAATTGCAATGTTGGGTTATTGCCATGAACATTTTAAAACATCCTTTGTAACATACATATTTACATATAATTAAAAACGATTCAAAGCCAGTACACTTAATGTTACAAGGAATAAAATTTGTACCTGTAAAAAATACACAAAATTTGGGGGAATAAGGTTTGTTATTTAGCTATTTATTCACTTTATTTTCTTAGTTATAATTTGCAGAGCAGGTTCACAATAAAATAAATGATATTTAATACAAACTAATGTTAATTATTCTATTAAAGATGTAATTTGTTTACAAAGGCATTGTCCTGAAAACTTTTGCAAAGTAATATGGTCTATCAGGTCTACTTTCATAACAGCTCATCGTCCGCCATAATCTGAATGTTAGCATCTGAATTTTCTATCTGTTGGGCTCTAATCCTAAACATTGAAGTATCTCAGAAATGAGTCGCTGTTACAGCAACATAACAGTTATGTTTTAAATCCCCATCATGAGGTCGGATGCATTCAATACTGGGTGCAGACAGTGTATCTCCGTGAGTTCATGTTGAGTTCATGTCAATAAACGTCAGATATTGATCCTTTTTGTGTCCCGCTGATTGCTCAAATTGACTCCACTTTGTTGTGATACATGCTCGCTTATGCTCATTCAATGAACATACATGCTGTAGATGAGCGATGTCAAACAGTGCTGTTTCGCTTTTCATCATGGCTGCAACTTTCTGTTAACTGTATCTTTTATTTCTCCACAGTCTCTGGAGAGCACCCGCCGTATGCTGCAGCTGGTGGAAGAGGTAAGAAAAACCCAATAATCCGTCAATTTATTCATGAAAGTTGAGGGAAAATATGCAGTGAGAATAAATGCTGTGACAGCGGAAGTCTACCATGTACAAAGTTCCTCTATTTGCAGGACAGGCTGACATATATTCAATCAGAAAGACTGCAAAGAAAAACTTTGCTGCACTGAGAGTTGAGTTACAAAATAAATGCAGCACACTATTAAATTCTTCCAGATTTAATAGCTTGAATATTGCTGCTCCAAGACCATTTCATTTTTGTTCCTGTCATAAAATGAAATAAAAAATATTTTAGTGCCACTGAACTGAAAGTGCAGGCAAAAAGCATGGCAAAAAGTTGAGCAAATGCTCTGCGTCGTTGTTATTTTGAGTTTTTTTAGTTTTGAGTATTTTGTATTAAGAAGTAAATACACTTTTCTAGACTTTTCCTTGGAATGAATTCTTAAGCCATGCATTCACCGTGAACAGAGGGAGTCAGCATTCCCATTTACAGTTTTTACACAAAGTCCCCTTTATTCTGTTTTCCAACAAAGAACAACATGCAACAGTTTGCACCAGAGAGCAGAGCAGAGCTCAACACAGCACACATGAAGCAGCCCAGTGGAATACAGTAGGTGTCTCAGAGGGGCGAGCTGCATGTGCTGGTACAGCAGGACAGTAGGACACTCTTCCTTATCTCTGGATGCATGTTTGCACGACAGTAAATCTGTCTGGAGTCACAGCGTCCACATGTTCCGTGGTGTGATTTAGAATTCACATTGTTATTGGGACAATGACGTAAAGATAGATTTAAAAAACTGATTCCAGTCCAACTGAGTGGTCAGTATAAATGCTGGCACATTACATTCCCATAAACCAAAGATAAGGTTTTCATTTTCGAACCACAAATAGGTTGAATATGATTTTTTCTGCCCTGCTGAAGCCTGTTCTTATTGTTACACCATTCATCCAGCACATGAGGAGTACTACACATTATAAGCATGTTTGTTAGTGATCTCAAAGCAGTTGCTGGTTTAATTTCTTTGAAAAGACTGATTATGGTCACCAAAACCTCATGGTTAAGGTTAGAGAAAAAAGAAACAGGCCAGTTTCCGACTAGTGGTTTGCAGAAATATGAAATCAAAGGAAAATTTGGGTAAATTGTAACAAAATGATTTTAATTGTATAAAACCAAAAGTGTGTTTGCGAAGTTTCTGAAAAAAATGACTGTTTGAAGAGTTAGAACTGTTGATATTGATGCAGTTCGATTCAGATAGGTCAGAGGTATCAAATATGGAATTATCCATCTTTACTCATTAGATTCTTAGCCTTACTTGATCTTTTAATGTACAAATCTGTGAAATTATTGGTTATCATGTTATTAGCAACCGTGAGACGCATACCACCATTTGTCTGTCTAAGAATCCTTGAGACGGTTGCTGGTCACCTCATTGTTTTTTTTAAAGTAACTCAATCCAAATTCAAGATGTGAGCTTTAAAAAACATACGATTTTTCAGTTCTAAGTGCTTGAACCCATTCCTCCTTTCAGGCAAGACTAAGTGAACCATGAGTCAACTGAATGACGCCATAAAAACAACAAAATAATAAATAACAGTCATGCAGTAAAAGAGTGAGAGTGAAGGACAAGGAGAAAGAGGAACAGAAAGCCTGAGAGTGACACGTCAACAGGCAGACGGACATGAAGGGAATGGGGAAATAAAAAGGGAGACAGTGGGGACAGCTGGGGGTGGAGGCGTCTGACGAGCTCTTGGTGCAGATCTCAAGGTCACATTGATCATCTGTCGACATATCTCGCCACACAGCCCCACCCTGTGACTGTGCTGCAGGCAGGGATATTACCAAATTGCTTTATACGCCGTTATCACACAAACGGCTAACACTGGGCTGTTGTTCCCTTCTTTCTAGATAACACTGAGTCTAGTTTATGATATCACTCAGGATTTCTGATATCCAATTCGTACCACAGAAATGTGTGCTAATGTTATCGACCGAGGATATGATTGGTTAGGAAATTGCACTTTGAAGGGAAAATATTTTCTGAGTAGAAGTAGTTTTCATACTGGTGCACATCATTTATGTTGCAGCACAACAAACCAAATTGTAAAGCTATGAGTATTTCAAATCAGCAACCTATACTAAAATGCATGACTGAATGAAGAATCTGCATTGAACAAGTGCCAGTCCTGTATGGGATCATGGTTGATTATTCCTTGGAGTTTCCCTTGGGACATATTTGGGCTACTTTGGGATTTGTCCTGGATGGAGCTTTGCTGAATAACAGAATAATTTATACACCAGAGTTTCCTTATTGCTCCCCTCTCGCCTCTCAAACATCAATATGGCTTTCCTCCCAAACTGCTGAGGCGGCAGGGGGTGTGTGTGTGTGAAATGGTGTGTTTGTGTGCTTTCAGATGTGTGTGTGTGTGTGCACGGACACACCATAATCTTATTTACGCCTATCAGGCTGAAGCAGGTGCCACATCTTAGTGCGGCGGTGCTGCATTTCTTAGAAGCAGAGAGGAAAAAGAGTTGCATATAAGCAAGTGTCGCTATCCTCCCCCTCTTCACACTCTTTCTACCAGCATCAAAACCTGTAGCCAACCCAGCCTATCAGTGACTAAAAGCTTTACTGTTGCACTCATGCAGGCTCAGCCAGTCAGATGGTTCACAGTCAGGAAGGAATTAAAATGAAAATCTGAAGGCTCAGAGAAGATCAACAGACAATCTACACGTACAAAGAAAAACATAGTGTTACTAAAAGAATACAAGCAACACTAATGCATGCTCCAAAGGTCAAACAGCTGCTGAGTCTGACAGACGGGCTGTTGGGATCTTGTGTTATTAATTGTGTCATTTGTACAAGGAAATCCAATGGCATTTTAATGAGAACTCTCCGTTGCTGTCAGCGTTATTTTTTGTTAATCTCCTGGGGGCTATTTCCATGTTTCCTGCTTGAGTGCAATGCCCACATTACCTTTGCTCCTTCTAATCAATACCAGCCTACATGTTGACGATGGGGGAGCAAAACTGTACTAATTTGTTCAACAAGGAGAACAGAAAAATCAACAAAATGATCCCAGGGTCTGGTGATGTGAAGTTATCATAGCTTTTTGGCTTTACAGAAAATATATTTGACTTATATCTTATTGTGTGTGAGAGGATTAATAATAAAACGCAGGTACCAACAGTTATGTTGCAGATTTGTAATTCTCCCCTACTATGATTTTAAGATGTGCGTGGTATATTTAATGGGGTGCTTTGGGGACTAATTTTGTTTTTCTGGACAAAAATAGACCTGAAAACATATTTCACTTCCATGACTGTATGCTAACTACTTGCTAGAGACATAAGCCGTTAGCTTAGCATAACAGTTAGCCTGCTTTTGTTAAAAAAGACTAACACAGCCATAAAATAAAATAATCAAATATATCACATTTATTCTGTCATCTTATATGAAGTAACACACTGGGACTATATGATGGTTGGGTTAGTGACAAGCCAGCAACAAGCAAGATTTCATGCTTATCTGAGACAGCTTCTGTTGTTACTAGCTTCATGTTAAGAATACGGTTTTGTGATTGGTATCAATTTTCTCATTTTGCTTTCGACAATAAAGCAAGCATGTGTATTTTCAAAAATGTCAACTATTCCTTAGTTATGTCACCATAAGCCCTGTCACAACTGTTTTTTTTTAATTTCCTCCCATATGCTAGTTGAGAGGAGAATAATCAACAAATAAAGAATTCATAAAAGCAGTAAAGAGATAAGGGAAAAAAAATTACAATAATTTTTCAATTCTGTACAAAAGAGCTGTTTCTGGTGTGGAAATGGAAAGTGCAGGAAACGGGAAAATTGCTTATGGCAGCTCGTATGTTTCAATAACCACTGATTCCCAAAGCTGTTGTAGCCTCATTACTGACCTCTATTTCATTTTTATTTGTCCCCCCCGCCCCTCCACCCTGCCTCGCTCCTGGCTGTCTTCGGGGAATAGAGCAAAGATGCCGGCATCAGGACTTTGGTTATGTTGGATGAGCAGGGAGGTAAGTCTGCGTTAGTCACACCATATATGTGTTATACCAAAGCTTTTCACTTCAACAACACTCATATATTGAATCTGTATACAGTAAATAAGTATAGAGGATTATTATATGCACATACTAGCAGCATCACAAGGGGCATAAATATTTATGGATAGTAATGCTGGTGTAAAATTTATGGTAGCAAACACTTGTGAATGGATTGATTGTTTCATATGCAGTTGCTTGTTTTCATTTAAATGCATTTTCAAACTAATTCATTTTCTTCCTGATTTGTTCAGAGTAATCTTTTCTGATTTGGGTTTGACGCATGGTTTATTTAACTGCCAAGGGTTTCACTTTGGGGGAATTTCCTTTCTTTCAGCTTCCTTTAACCTTTGTTTCCTTTGGCTAACATTTTCTTTTTGGTTTGCCTAACAGCTTTTGATTTGCCAGCAGCTTTCTTTTGTTATTTTTACGAGCTAACAAAGACAGCGAAAGGAAATCCTGAAAGTGCCAAAACATACAGAGGATTATCTAATTCAAGCCACTGCGGTGCCAAAACCCTACAGCTTAAGATAATTTATTTACTGTTTAGAATCCAGTAGGGTTAATGTGTTTATCCCTGTGGCGGCCAGTGGAATTGACTTCTGGGCTGTTCTTAGATCTGTTTGTGCCATAATCTTCTTCACACAGAGGAAAAGCTGTTTGGATTTTGAAATGAAGTCATTTTGCTATAACAGACTTGGCAACATATGATTTGGTGCCAAAGGGCCTTTATATTGAATGACATACTGAGCCTTAATGAAAATAAGTGGCAGCACATATGCCACCTCTATAAATAACCACGCTTATATGGTTCTGATCAAAGGTCACTCGTATAATTATGACAGATTTCCTGTAAAAACAAGTGGAAGCCTAAATGCCCAAACAGGTGTGAGAAGAGCTGAACTGGCCCTGCCACCCGGCTAGTCCAGAGATGTAAAAATACATATAATAGAGGTAAATGAAAAAAAAAACAAAACAAAAAAACGATCGATTTAGCTGGTAATGACAAAATACTCACTCCTCTTTCAACTCATGTGGTGTTTGTACAATCCCTGGTTACATGTTTCTTAATGAGCACGCTACCAGCATTTATATAAATGTGAACAGTTAATGATGGCAGTGTGAAACTATGAAAAGGTGCTTTTTTTATGGCTCTTCACCAATCCTGTAAGTGAGTGCTATAATTGCACCAACACGCTTGTTCTGGAGGAAGAAAGCTCGATCCCTCCTCTGACCATCCATTTATCCCCTTATCCCTAGTGTCCACACTATTCTGCACCCGTAGGATAACCACTTCAAAACCAATTGCAACGGCTGACTGGACACACAGAAGCCCGTAAGCCTGAGCTGACCTCTGACCCTGCATTATTGACTTTGTGCAGACAGAGGAGCCTATAGCTCTCAGGCACTTGATACTTGAGACATTTCTAAAAGGTATAGAGGTATAACGTTATAACAAGAAATAACATTTTCAGGCCCTGAATATTTTTCTTTACAATCACTGTTTAATGAGTGCTGCATACTTAATGCCGTTACCCCTCTACTCTCTAATAGCACTGACTCAACGTGGACTCTGTCTTGGTTGAATATATTTACATAAATACATGCCAACCAGGGATTTTACAAATCTGAAAAAAGTCAATGAACTACTTTTTGAATCAGCTCCATATTTAACTGTGCCTCACCCTTTCACACTCTGCTTGCACCTTATTTCCTTTAATCACAATCAGGATGAAACAGTTCTTTCTGCTGTCACCGGGGCACCATCCACCACATCCGCATGACAAAGGCCCTGGCGCTCAAACACCAGAATCAGATCGTACTTTAAAGTGCTTTCAGTGACTTTGAACATTCTCAAAGGCAGACAAAGTAAAACACAGATATTTATTTTGCATTGTGGCAGCAACATTTAGTTCACCAACACTGGTTTAAGGAAGAGTTTTGAGCCTCAAAAATGGTAATAATAATAAAAATTATTCCAAAATGGTCTCATAGAATAATAAACAAATAAATACTTAAATATTATCTTACAAGGATGCATTATTATTGATTGATTTGTTGGTTTGATTGATTGGTTTTCTTCTCAGCTAAAAAGGAGCAGCTTTAGCTCATATTTTTTGTGGAAAAAAAGTATTATGTTGCCACCACATTAAAGCATTTCTCAAGTGAGAATTTCTTGATTTGATCTGATGAAATTACAAAATATTTGCTCACAGGCTTGCAAGGGTTTGTGCTGCGAAGATGTAGACATATAGTGTTTAAGAACAAGATCTTAAAACAGGTTATAGGGAATCTTGGCCAATTTTCAACTTGCGCAGTGTCATTACAGTTCTTGGTTACTTGCTGGCAAAAGTCTGCCAAATGATTCATACTGGCTCATTGTGGTGCACTTTTGTCAGAAGTTAAAGACTGGTAGCATGGATGGAGGCGGCTGTCGTTCATATATATGTACCGCAGCACTGCAGTGACACAGAGCCGGTTCAAAGTTGAAGTCTCAAAAAGTTTCCCTTTAGAGGAACGCATACTCGTATCTGCAACAGTCAGGAAATGGTAGGCTTAGCTTAGCTTAGTTTATCTTATCATAAAAGTCTGAAAGCAGGAGAAGAGGGGAACAGGTAATCTGGGTCTGTAAAAGGTAACAATATTCCGACACAAATTGCTCTGTAGAATACGTAACCCCAGCACAGCAGGTGCAGCAGGTTATGTACAATAGCTCCTCCATCCTGCATCCAGTCTTTAAGGTAAGCTAGGGTGGTGCAAGAAATCATATTTTGTTACCTTTTGACAGAGCCAGGCTAGCTGTTTCCCCTGCTTACAGTCTTTATGCTTAGCTAAGCTTACATATTTTGCATACAAACATGAGATTTTAATTGTAAACTGAATTCTCTACATACGTTGAGAAATATGTTCACTATCATTTTTTACTTTTTTGAGCTTTTTATGCCATTCTCTGGCCCGAAAATCCGTCAGTGCACATTATTGTCTTTTATCCCACCAAACAGTGTATTTATAAGAAACATTTTTAACCTTTCACCTCACACATACATATTATACACACCAGGATACACACAGGTGACTCAGTTACTGCTCATCATAACTCATATTTCTGTCAATCAGTCAATGAAATTCATTCCACTACTGTCATCCCTTTGTCCTGACCAGAGCAACTCGATCGTGTTGAAGATGGCATGAACCATATCAACCAAGACATGAAGGAAGCCGAGAAAAATTTAAAAGATTTAGGGAAATGCTGTGGGCTTTTCATATGTCCATGTAACAAGTAGGTACTGACAATGTGCCCCAAAGGTTCTTTACATATGTGGTGGCGTCCAGTTCTCCTCTTTTTTTTTTTCTTTTTTGTTTTACTTTCTTTCGTCACAGTGAGTGTCTGAAGTTGTTGTCTTCTCTCCTTTGTTCT
>JAOWBC010000383.1:20753146-20764243 GCA_028566105.1 Hypoplectrus providencianus | reverse complement strand
CACACACACACACACACACACACACACACACACACACACACACACACACACACACACACACACACACACACACAAGGGAGGGAAACACCAGAGACACTGACAAACTGTCCAAAATCACTCCCCTTCCACTATATAGTGCACTATATAGTGGATATGCTATTTTGTAGTGGTGTCTGAGTTCTGAGTGAGCATTGTTGTACACTATATGGTGCAGTCCATACATATCCCATAATGCATTATGAATAGTAGGGAGCAGCTATTTTAAAATGCATAATTCTATTTATTATCAACATTTAATTTATGTAAAGTCTGTTATGATGAGATCGTCAAAATTAGTGTTTCATGTACTAACTGTCCATTTTGCTCAACGAGCTCGGCGGCAAGTAGTGTCTGAAACTGTTTTGAGTTGAGTGCACTGTGTATTCCACTGTATGCTGCTCACTATATAGTGGGTAGGAAGTAGGGAATAGGGAGTGATTTTAGAGACAGCCTGAGGCGAAACGCCCAGATCGTACCAACCAAATACATACGGGTTACTTACCCAATAGTGCCACTTATCATTTTAGATTGTTTTGCTGTGAGTTGCAAAGTGTTGGAGATATTGGCTGCAGAAATGTCTGTATTATCTTTAATATAAAACTATATTTGGGACTTGGCTTGTGTTAGTCAATAAATTATTGAAAAGAAACAACAACAACAACTAAAAAAAATCTTTCAGGAGAAAACTTCACAATCTCTGGGTTAACTCTGCTCTGGAACAGAGGAAGCAGGTCCTTTGTGCCTGTCAGGCTTATCCCACAGTGTGAAAGCTCCCCTAGCCCCAGGCGAACAGCTCCCTTATGCTCAGAGCAGAGTGGAAAACCTGCAGATGCAGTTCTTTTCTGATCTGAACAGTTCTATTAGGAACCATGATCAAAATCCCCCAACTGCACACTGCCAGACTTATCTTTTAAAAAAATATCGTCTCAGTGATTAGACTTCCTGTCTACCCTTTTAGACCTAAAGTTTACCTCTCAGTTATCGTCCAACATGCATAATTAATTGGCTGACTTTCATCATTTGCCTGCTTATCCCATTTAACACATTTATTTTAACTCATCACATCTAGCCTGCATTTTGGAATGAAAGCAGATGAAGTCACACAAATCTGAGACTGCCAGTGCCACAGCTTTAAACAGTGGAGATTTCAGTTGGAGTGGGTTTGCACTCTGGACCTTTTCATTGAGAGACATATGTGTTAAACCACTGAGACATCCAGATTTGAAAAGGTTTTGCAAAAGCTGATAGTAAAGAAAGGGGGAAAGTCTAACAAGCCAAACTGCACACAAATCAGGACAACTTCCTCTCATGCCAGCTTCTGAAAAGGCTGCATTTTTGTCTCTCTCTCAACTGAGTTGCCTCCGGAGGCACTGGCTACTTAAATGTAAAGCATGGTAATAAAACATAGTTTATTGGTATTTAAAATGGTAGAGATTTAATAGATAACACCACACTGGAGGGATACTGAGTCAGCAAAGCAAGAAGGTAACAGCTGGATGGAGCTGGGTAAAGTTCAGTTCTTGGAGACTGGGAAACCACATTTGCATCCCCATGGGGGCACATGGACACTGCTTGATGATAATAATGAAATACTAAATGGGCATTTTAGATTAGTTTTTATAGCAGAAGCAATTACCTGTTGTCACACTGCCCTTAGCTGGGCAGCAGGCCCTGCATTCCTCTGAGCAGCCCCATGCCCAGTAATCATTCCCATCACAACCCTATGGTGAAGCAGAATCTTTCCTAGCCCCCTATCAGCAACTGAACCAGCCGTGCAACCGCCTCATTGGCTGAATCCATGTGTGCACTCCCAGTCTAGCAGGCTTGTGTAATACCTGTCCAAAGGAAAGTGCACATTGGTGTCACAATTAGTATGTCAGGACTGAATCCGTGCACTCATTTCACTTGGTGCCTCAAGCTGCTAAACTCATTTTCGATCGGTTTAAAACATATTTCTGCACTATAAACCCCATGATGAGGTATTCATAAACAATTATTACAGCCTATAAATTGATGTTAATGAGTAGAGATGGCCAGAATTTGTACTCAAGTGGGACAAAGCGATTAAGTAATGTAGCTCCTCCACTGAACTCCAAATTGCTCCCAATGCTGCGTTTATCTGTTGGTGAATGATTTCCCAATGGTGGCAGGTGGCACCATCCTCTGCCTCCAGTATGAATGTTAGTGTGAAAAAGTATATGAGCGTCATCTATAGTGTAAAGCTCTTTGACCGGTCGCAAAGATTAGAAAAGTGCTATATAAGTGCAGTCCATTAAAATAATTAAAAACTGGCAATCAAAGCCCAAAAAACGACTGCAAAAGTGGAGTTTAGCTCTGATTAACCCAAACAGTTTTTTAATAATATTTGCTTGTCATCTTGCAGACATACCTAACAAAGAATATTTTACAGATTCGCTTCAAGATGTAGTCATGTTGGAACTTTTGATCTATCTATTGCAATAAATTCATGGCAAAGTTATTGTATTTTAGGGTAAATACTGCTCTAGTAACAGCAAGCAACACAAATAAACACAAATGTGACCCTGTGGTCACACTCATGTCCTGTGTTGGGGAGAGTTACATTCAGAACTAATCAGTTGTTTTACTTAGTTACTCCGCCAAAATAGTAAGTAATTAAGTTACAACTCTTTTCTTGAAAAGGGATAAAGTAATATCAAAGTTACTTATTTAAATGCTTTTTAAATATGCCATTTGGTGTGTTGTCATTTCTAATGTAAAACAAGTACCCACACTAAAGACTTTTATCAAAAGAAAACAAGAAAAGAATAACATGTTGAAATTAATGTATTTATTTACCTGTTGATCTCACAAGCCATGGCCGCAACATACAAAAAATGTCTCCTATTATTGACAATGTACAGCACACATAGCTAAATACAGTCCAGTCTTCTTTTGTTTTTTTCACACCTATGCTATTTTTGCTAAAACATATTGTAGCAACTTAATATCTAATCTCATTGGTTTTTACATTAAGTTAGCCACTTAGCTCAGCAGCTAGCAATAGCTAGCTTGTCTCTGCTGCTCTGTGTCAAATGTTTACCTCCTTTAATACATGATTTCAGTGTAGCACAGTAGTTTAGTTGGAGGCTAGGCTTCCTGAACTGGAAGTGCAGCTACCCATAGCCGCTATGGGCTAGCCTGGTGCAGCGGCTAGGTGAAGGAAGTATTGTTGCGAGCCGAGAAGCTAGCGTCCGCCACTACAGTTAGCGAGGAAAAGCTCCATCTATCCCCACAGATGTGAACAAGACTACAAACCCCTATGTTAGGGAACGAAATAAAGCAAAACTGACTTAAAAAGTGACACCCAACGAATTACTTGATTACATAAAGTAACGTGTTATGTTACTCGTTAAAGTTTCAAAATGTGGCCTGTGGCTGATGGGGAATAGCTTGTATGATTCTCTGTTTGCTGGAAATAACCATGCTTGGTAACTGAAGCAGTTATCATTCACTTGAGTGACAACTGGGATGAGTATGGGAATATTTGGCTATCAATTAGACAGGTAAATAAACAACAATAAATCACGTTATCCATGAGAGCATGTGCAAAACAAATCAAAGGATAATTAGTCCAGCTGGATGGAAGATTAGTGGCAGACAAACAGAGAAAAAAAAAAAAAAGCAACATTGACTGACAGGAGTAGACGAATACATTTATGTTAGATGTGAATGAGATGATGCTAAGTGAAATCTAAATGTCATATGTTGTATCTTCATGCATGGTGGCTGGATACTGCAGACTGAATCAGTGAGTATCAGCAAGTCTCTGGAGTGTATGTTAACACATTCATCAATATGAATGGATTTCACATGCATGGCCTATTTTGGGCTTCCCGCCCCTCCCTGTAGATGTCATGCATGTTTTTTGCATGAACAAGCTCTCTGAAGAGTGCATCAGCTCTCAGTGATGGGCAGGTAAAAGGCAAGAAAGTTCCTGCTGACAATGAACTTTTAACCTAAAGGTTGTTTATGTTGGCAGGCGGGAGTATAATGATGACAAGGAAAATGAGGCTTTTCTCTGGAATCACAGAAGGAGCTGAGTACATATATGCACATACATACATGTACAGTTGCAATTTTTACGTATATACTTCTATCAAAAAGTTTACCATGTTTATGTGTCTGTCATTTAAAAAAAAAAGGGTGTTATCTTACATTTCTAATTCAATATAATATACATTTAGTAGTATGGATTACTAAACATATTTTTAATTACAAATTAGCTGATACATCTACATTGCAGGATTTCATGTACACATTTCTACAGCACTGTGCCAGCTGTAGTTATGCCTTACAGATATCTTTTTGGGTCTTGGGTCTTGTAAAGGCACAAATATTATTATTATTATTTTTTTTTTTATCAAACAGCAACTATCAACCAGAGAACCAATTATATTTATGTTTAACCCATAACAGCCCAGACCATTTTTCCCCATTGGGACCTAATGAGCAAAGGTCAAGCATAAAGCTGTAAATGGAAGATTCTAGGATATCTGAAGTGTTTGTGACATGCATGTCACCATAGGTTCCTATGGGTTGAAATGTCACATGTAAGCTAATTTGTTAAAGTAAAAATAATGATGTGACAATGTTGTCTTGACACTAAAATACATAAAAAAAATTTGGTTAAAAAATGGTGCATGGTTTTCCATCAGTGTACTTTGCCTATACTTTTGCCTGGCAATAATGAATAAAGCATAATAACCTATTTTAGTTGATGTACCACTTAAATGAGAGGAGCGTGTCACTTTCTCTTTCCACACTAATTTGATAATTAAAAATCTAATCAACAAACCATATTTTATGCATAAGCTTTGGATATATTTCTGATTTTGGGTCTTATGGCACGTGGATTGTGTTAAGACATTCAATTTAAATGCATTTTTTCTGTTGTGGGCAGAATAAATAATTTTTTGTATTTCCACTTCCTTTTTTTTTCTTAACTATATTGATTTTCATCCAGGAAAAAAAAAGAATTTACACAAACTAGTCCACTAGTGGTCTTAATTAAAGCCTACCTTTGTATCTGTCAGCCTCTGGGTCCCATGGGCAACCACCAAGCCATCGCACTCTCTCACACTGACTCATTCTTCGCACAATTTCAGCACCCATCCAACAATTTATCAAGTCTCAGACAGTTGACAAAGTCCAGCTTGCCGGGGCAGGCAGTGGAGCTGATGAAAAACGAGGTGATGAAAAGCGCTGTCCGGAAAGTGGGTCAGCCTGCTTCTGAACACAGAGGTTAGTGCATCTGATGGCCCACACTGCTGATAGGTCTCATAATTAATGAACCTGTCGACTTAATGCTGTGCAAGAGATTTATACAAAACACAAATCCGTCTATAAATGATGCAGCACTTTACCTAAACCTCACATATCACAGTGCTCAAACAGCTCAGCTTTTCCTAAGCCTTCAATTCATATTCAGTTAAATTACCTGATCATTCACATTGCTTTGCCTTTAATGGAGGCACATTGGCATAAGAGTGATATGCAATTTACAGTGGTACTTACTATTGGTAAGTACTGGCCTATTTCAAGGCAAGGCAAGTTTATTTGTAAAGCACAATTCAACAGCAAGGCATTCAAGGTGCCATACATCAAACATAGAAACAAACAACGCAGTATAAAATCAATAAAAACAAAATAGAGAAACATTAAAATCAACATTATTCTTATTAAGGTTATAATAATAAAATACAGAAAATATAAAAGCAATAAAGTCACCATTGAGAAATACATCAACAATAAAAATGAAGGCCACAGTGCAGTGTGAGAAACTCTAATTTCAGGCACTGAGGTGCACCCTGTCTAGTATTTTGGAGCTTTGCCAAATTAATTTTGTGTCCAGGCTGCTCTGGTGCACCTGGGAACAATGAACTGACCCTTAGTGCACTGTTGTGCAACCAGAAATGCTTACTTGGACAATGTGTATTGATCCACCAGAAATAGTGCCCAATAATTGCACCTTTAGTGATGTGCCAGTGATGCCTCGTGAACCATTTTCTTCATTTTGTGAGCCTACTAGATTGCTCTATGAAAAGAGTTTAAAGAAAAAGGCTTAGCATGGTTAGCATGGTAACTGAATGTGAGTTTAGACCTTGTTTAGACCTTGGTGAACCAATACCACCATCTACAGAGTTCAGACTGTTAAGTTAATTTATTTTTTTCACGTAATTGTAGGAGGGTCAAGGTAGTGGAATATAAGGTGACTGGGAAGTTTCAGGCGATTTGCAAACCAAAAAACGCTTTGCATAAGCAAAAAGCACGAATGCCAATAATTGCAAAACTTGAATCTAGTCTAAAAATAAAAAATAAAAAAACACTGGCACAGATTTAGGGCAGAAAACTACATGCTGAAGAGAAGAAATGCTGGTTATAAAAGTTGTGAGAATAAAGTTTTTGTAAAGATAAAAAGTGTTCAGCAACACCCATTGACTTTACATTGGCATAATTTCCTTACTGCTGGCACATATATTGGAAACTTTAAGTGCCACCAGCATATAATCCATCATTCAAAACAAAAAAACATGATCATTTCATTTCATTTGTGAGATCTTGTCTTTCTTCACAGTGGGCCTTTGGTACGACTCCAGTTGAAACATTTCTTTCTTCTTTTTTTTTTATTTATCAGAACCCAAGGATTTCCAGCAGCTTTGTCAGCTAATGACTTGATTTACTTGTAATTACAGATGGGACAAATTAGCTAAGTGCAAATCCAGTGTCAACCTCTCGAATTTGTGTCTGTCCACCCCATTAGCTTCCCATCCCTTTCAGTCATCGATTTGCCACTTCCCAGAAGTGCAAAGTCTGATAAATCGACTTAAGTGGCTGAGTTAAAGATAAATAGGATAACCTGGTCGCAGCCCCTGCTAAGCCATCTTAGCTCCTTAGACAGGAAAAAAAGTCTTTTTTAAACAAAGATAAGGGGATGGAAACCTCTGTGATGGCCTTTGTTAGGGTTTAGACAGTGGACACGAACACAGGAGGCAGCCTGGTAGTGTTCCCTTAGGGCTTATTTGAAATCTCCTGTGTAAAATAACAGTGGAAGACAGCAATAAAGAAAATCCCCAAAGCTGTCTTCTCTAAGGACTCTGTTTCCTTTCACCTTTGCTGTCACCGGACTTGTTTATTGCACTGACTTCTCCGGAGTCCGAGGCCATAAACTGCCAGGGGAGAAAGAGAGGCTGTGGGAGCCAAATTATCAAGGATAAAGCCCAATCCACAGCAGGGCTGGCAGGGTGATTGGTGCACTCTCTCTGGGTCAGCTTCAGAGTCCCAGGGATTGTGTGTGATTATTTGTTTGTGCCAGACGATGGATTTACTGTCAGATAAGAAAGCAAAGGTAAGTAAGTGCTGAACTGGGCACACATACACTGGCAGCCACTGCAACCAGATCATTTAAGGGATTGTATATGTTTTTCTCGTTTATTTTTCATGATTATGTGCCAGCTTGGCTCTCTATCATTGATTTATGCCATGTAATGAAGGTCCTCTCCATTACTAGCATGGTGTTAATTAATATTATGTGGCACAAATGGTTTGCAGTCGTGAAAGTAAATGAGGTACAAGTTTGGTGGGTTCAATAACAGTAGTTAATCTTGTGGTTGTGGAATTCGGGATTGAGTGGATGCTGGTCTTGTCAAGGCAAACAAAGAAAGTTATGTATCTATTTTGGTTAGTCAAAAACATAAAATGCTCTTTGTCAAAAGAAGTGAAGTCAATGTGAGATTAACTGTGACAGTAGATTAGCTGTAGATTAGATGGAGCCTACTGGTAGGTTACACTTCACGTTAGTTTGTTTACTTGACTGGGTTTGTTTATGGGCTAGAGATTAGCAGAAGAGAGGCTCACAAAGTCCTGTCTATCTGTCTGCAATGTAATAAAATGTTTATTAATAAAAGTTTTGCTACATTTTCATTATATTGCTTAATTAGTGTTAGCCTACATCTACATTACCTTAGTTTAAATCAAGACAAACACATTATAACTTAATTCATTATCAAATGAAAACAATCATAGAGCAATAGAACAATAATATTAATAATCATGAGAAACAAGATCACTGTTATATCGAGATAAGGATATAATAAGTCGTTATTATGAGATCACACACAAATAAATTAATAAATAAATTATGGCTTCCGTGCATTAGTCATCAGTTAGTACTGAAATGTTTTTGAATGTAGTCCTTTTGGTTTGAATATTTCATGTAAATTATGGGCCACACTGAGGTCAGTGTCAGTGGAAGGCTATCTAAGGCTGCATTTTATATCATACATGGCTCCTGTCGGGACCACATGCTGTTCTGGGTCCTGGGGGAAATTGCTCCGGCAGAAAAATCTAGTTTCTTAACATTAAAATTCTTACGTATACAGGATGTTCAGGTTTTACTTATGGGCTAACTGGTTGGTGAGGGTTAATGAAGCATAAAAAAGAATCACATTATTCCCCAAATTCCTGAAAGGTTTCCATCAAAAACAAATAAAGGAAGATGAAAGAGAGTAAGCCAGTCACAAGGGAATTAAATATGTATGAAGCTTACAGTATAAAATTAGCAGGATGCAAGGTAGCAAGGGACTGCTCTGTTATTTCCTTTACTGTATTGTGTTGACCTGATTGTAGTAGTAACCCTTTTATTAAAATCCCGCACAAGGCTTTGTTTCAACAAATCCTAATCCTAAGGCCATCCTAACAACGTAACAAAATAGCAAATCAGCTTATGTCTAATTGTAGCATATCATATACCATTTTGTGCAGCATCTATAGTAGTAGTTTTGAGAGTGACAATCATCATGAGAGCTCAATATTAATGATACATTTTATTTATAAAGCAGTTTTCAAAACAGTTTTTAATAAGGTTGACAGAATGCATTGCAACAAAATATTAAATAAATTTAGGCCTACAAGTACAAGAAAACAGTGTGTTAATTAACAAGATGAAATACGTTTAAATATACACAAGTATTGAATGTTTGCTTCCCTCAACTGGAGTTACATAAAAATTAGGACCCAGGTAATTTAGAAAAATTGGAGTGGTTGCAATTCTCAGTTGAGTGTCATTTAACCATTGAAGAACGCAGGCAGTGAGATTATGCCATTTAAACAGCACCGGTAAAGACTTAAACCAATGAAAGTGAAGTGGAAAACCTGATGGAAATGCAAAATTTTAATTCCACTATTTGTTTTATTAAAGAATTGGGGAAGGGGGTACCCTCAGTGCTCCACACACATCTGAGGCTTTTTGTCGGTGAAGCAGAGCAACAACATGCACTGCAAATAGGTCACATTTTATGGGTGATGTGCTTGAAAAGTAAAAGATTGCACTTTGACCCAGTTGGTGTTATTGTTACACCAACTTTCTCACCTCAAGCAAAGAAATGTTTGAGAGATATTCCAATTTTTTTTTAAATTAAATCTGAAATTTCAGTTACATAAAGTCATGTGTGTGTATGTGTGTGGTAAGGACTGCATGTCTTTGATGCACATGAACATATTATCAGTGACGTGACCTCAAGTCATTCAACGTTTCAGGTCTTTAAACATCACACACAGTTGCCCAGGCGACTCATGGTTGATCTGGCTGACACCAAGACTTTTGTTCAGGTGGCATTCACTCCTCCCTATGGATGTAATCCTCAATCTTCTCAGCCGGAGCTGCCTAGATGCATTCTCTGCTGCCTCTGTGATGTTCTTAAAGGCCGTTCTCCTCTCCATTCTATTGATACCCATCGCGCTCAAGGTTTTGTTGAGACACAGTCCTGCAAAATCTCTGGAGCCTTACAAACCATTTCTTTTTCACAGCCAATTCCAAGGACAAGACTGAACATTGTGTTTGATGAAAACCATGACAGCTGTTTCAAGAAATATTTCTCTTGAATAAAGTGTTGGGCTGCTGGAGGTCCTTTTATGTCATGAGCGCTACAAAGGAGCAATCCAAAACAGAAATGACATGAAGTGGAAATGGACATTGCAAGACATAATTGAGAGAGCAGTAAAAATGATTTTAATATGCATATACAGTACATGAATGTAGAAAAAAAAGCACACTCCAAGGTTTCACTAATGATCTGCACATCCCCTTGAACAGCTCCTCTGAACCTTTCATATGGGTCTTTTTTTAGCAGATGAGTGACACCTGCCACATCTGTTCCTCAACTCATTAAAATCATCAATGGAAACAGCCATCTGCTTCCAGTGAATGAAAGTGCAGCACACAGAAATACTGAGACACACTGAGGAGCGCTCCCACCTGCAGAGCAGTCACTTCCCCCCAATCTCAGCGCAGTACGGCTCGTCGCATTGGTCTTTGCCTTATGGAAGTAACAAAAGGTCAATGCAAATGTAGAAGCTTTTACAGTCCTTATTAACAGAATTAGTGGTGCTTAGAAATTCAGACTCATTTTAAACATTTGAATGAATCCACTGCTGAATGTACTCTTCTCTCTACACTCTCATTCTCTGGGTAATATCAGTAAGAAAACTGTATTTCAATGAAAGGGTGGAAATCTTATATCTTTCACTTTACATAATGATTGCCTTTAGTTTATGGTCTGAACATAAGCATTTTCTATCGGCACCTCTAACTAGTTTATTGGCAAATACTCACTTACTACACTAAGTAAAACACAAGGAAAAAAGTCCTGTGTCTTGTATTAAGCGTTAGGCTTGGGGGCCAGGTTAACTCTATTTAAGGCCGACATCTAAGACCCTTTCGTGCCCACAAGATCCACACAAATTAACAAACAGTGTATGAATATGCTCAGCAAAAAGTTATATATATTGTTTAAAACATTCATTCATTATCTTAACCACTTCATCCAGGTAATCCCAGGTCACGGGGAGGCTGTGCCTATCTCAGCCGGCTCTAGGCCAGAGGCAGGGTACACCCAGGACAGGTGGCCAGCCTATCGCAGGGCTGACTAACAAACAAACACACTCACTCACATCTACAGACAATTTAGAGTGACCAATTCACCTAATGTGCAGGTTTTTGGACTGTGGGAGGAAACCGGAGTACCCGAAGTAAACCCACGC
>JAOWBC010000383.1:20666503-20679767 GCA_028566105.1 Hypoplectrus providencianus | reverse complement strand
GATTCCCCCAACCCCAACCCGGCCCCCCCCCCCCCCCCCCCAAAAAAAAGTAGCTCCATATCTCCCTTTCTTCCAGTCTTAAAATAGCCATGAGTTTCTTATTATTGGAGGGCAGGATCCCAGATAGTGTTCTGTCTTACTGCAGCGGTAAACTGTTATTCCATTCAGTGCTTTCAATTTGAATATGGCTCATTTGACTTAATTGGTGAGCTGCAGTACTCATGAACTCCCTACTCATAGACAAGGTCACATGGTGATAGAATGGGCTGTCAGTGAACTGTGCTGACAATGTCTGAGGACCCGCAGGTCTCCTCAAACTGAACAGTTTGTGACACTGTGAAACACTGCATGCATAATTTATACATTAATCACTGTGCAAAAATACATTTACGTATGTCTGCTGAGATGAATGTGCAGAAGAGTACAAGTTAAGTTGCTTTTTCACCATTCTGATGGTCGGGTTCAGCTTTAGCAAGTCATATGGGTCATATCTGGTCAGCCACGGCTAATAAGATATGTGCATTTATAAGCTGTTGATAAAGGTTCACCTAGAATAGCCACAGCTTTCTCATAACCACAATGTGCTAACCAGAATCAAACCTCCTGTATATCACAGCTGATCCCCTGTGCTGCATTTCTGAAAATATGCATAGCATTATAAAATAAGTATTGTTGCTTTTTTCAGACATTGACAGACATTTTTTAAATAATTGCTTACAATATCTCTGCATGCTAGCCACAATAAGATTTTGGTTACAGTTAATGAAATCTGTGATGGTGCTCAAACTCAGCACATTTACCTATCCAGCATTTTTTCCTCTTGAAGATGTTTTCAGTTTTGTTTTTCTGCACCTCACTGTAATACATCTGAATGCATTCTGTCTCATGGTTTTGTTTGCATGTAATTACAGAGAACATCACACCACACCACGCATCCCTATTCTAAAATGGTAACTGTTACTGATATAGTTGCTGGGGTGTGAGTGCACCGTCAGCTGGAAACAGCCAGCTGAGACTCACTGCAGCTCTCAACTGGGTCATGCTGGGAAAAGCTGGAGGTGAAATGCTATGTTTTAATAAAGAAATAACTATAAAAGCAAAGCATGCAGTTATTCATGGAACCAATGCTGTACTGTTTGTACACAAGTGCCTGTGCTGGCAAGTTTTCTCATTCAACACAGTGGATGATTACATAACAGTAATGGCCTGCTGTCACATAGGGTTCTCTAAACATAATGATCCCATGTATGATGGTAAGAGCAGTCGTAACATTATGGAATTTATACTGCTATCTTTTGCTGTCCATTTATTTCCCATTGGCAGTGCAAAATTTGTGAAAAAAAAGTGTGCAGTTGTACATGTTTGAGGTGCGTGTCTCACAGAGACGAATGTGTAACATAGATTTATTTCCATGAAGCCTGATGACCTGATGCTCTCCTCTCAGACAGATCAGGAGGATTGATGTATCAATTTATATGCATTTTTTACATTCATTTCAATTTATTTTTTTATGCTTTTAACACAGATCACACTCACATCTTGTTCCTGTCTCGCTGCCAGAGCAACAATAGTGTTTTTGCATAACTTGGTGCATGGATTCTGATAATTAATGAAATAAGCAAAGTAAAAAAACTGTCATTATGAGGCCTATGACAACAATATTTGAAAACAAAACTCAAGTAACCCCAGCCCCAGAACAAAAAGTTACCTCACTCCATAATCAGCCACATACAGACCCGTGTTAAGCGCTGATCTACAATCTTTGGCCAAAAATTTCATAATGAACTGCTTGAATCACTACACAAATATAAATGCAGGATACTGGAAAATGTAGAAACTACTAGTTTAATTAATTTATTTCACTATTCCCCAGCACAGGGTGATGAGACACTTGCCGCATATCTCTTTTTTTTCCATCTTCTTCACTATATTAGGTCTAGAATAATTCATACTTGAATAATTCTCTCTATATACATATTTGTATATGCATTCTTAAGGGGCCTGAGAACCAAGAATTCCATTTCCATAACTGGTTTGTTCTAATTGTTGTGCATATGACAATAAAGAACTGGAGCTTATGTGCATGGTTGGTTGGGTGTGAGAGAAAAGAAGGATACAAAATGAGTGGGAGGAATATATAATATTAATAGGCAGAGGAAGCAACTGGGAGTGAAATATGAGGAAGAAAGCTATGTGAGAAACGGAGCGAGAAAGGTGGAGACAGAAAACTAGAGCAGAGAATCAGACATCAGCGTTTGCAGTCCCACGACACCGGCTGCTGTTAGTCAGTTTAACAGCTCTGCACAAAAGACTTAATTCTGATTGTCAGCATTAAATAGGTTTGCTGACTAAATGTCTCGGTGACCGATTCATCGTATTGAGTCAGTCTGAATGCATGGTGAGGATGAACATGGCCTCTGTACTCAGAGCAGTAATTAGAGATTGAAGAGTGAGAATAATGCGATCAGAAATCATAATCCATAATGAGCAGCGGCTGCAGCGGGCAGGAAACTAGAGGATTCTAAGCAGCTTGTTGGACCTAATGACCGGGGCTCTCTTCACTATGATTGATAGCGTCCTGGTTGCTAATGACCTAAAAAGGAACTGTTGTTGCTTTGTTACTCCTGCTCAGAGTTTGGTCCTGCTGTTGACAGTTTGCATCACAGCCTGCCCTGCCCTCTGATGGATAGTGCTGCGTCCTGTGAAGAACACATTAGCCAGCATGACCTTGCATTTTCTACCATCAGTCCAGTTGTCATGGTGCTAAAATTTGTATTGTATTGTATTATATATTAAAATGTACATATAAAAAAAAAAGAGCAGTAAAGACTGAAGTTTTTTTTCATTAGACATGGTATGGCCTACAACTCATATATTCAACTATAGAGCAGGAATGCCACTCAAACCAGTGTTGAAAAAATTATCCAGACTATAGCACACTGTGAAATAAATCCATTCCAAGCAAAAGTCCTGAGTTTAAAAGTAAAGAACAAAAGTATCAGCATTAACAAATCCTTTAGTTAGATCATTCGAGATGGTATCTTTGTCCCTGCATCGTTACTAACAGGCAGTGATGTGACCACGAAGCCTCATGAACCAATGTCTTAATTTTCTGAGCCCACTAGATGGAGCTCTTGGCTTAAAGATGAAGCTCAAGCAAAGGTAACTGAGTGTGTTTTAAGCCATTTGATGTATAGAGAGCTCCATCTAGTGGGCTCAGAAAGTAAAGACAGTGGTTCATGAGGCTTCATGGACACATCACTAATAATAGGATGTGTCCCCTCAGTATCCTAACACTGTCAGAGGACAAACAAAGAAAGAATTCTGTGCAAAAAAAACGTTATCCTGCTCATTCCAATTCATGGATCCTTATACTACATTCAATCTAGAAAATGAGGCCAGCAGACCTTAACTTCTGTTACCTTAAAGTGTGACAAACATAATGGCCAACACTCATAATATGATGTGAGTATTGTACTCACCTTGGACAAATGTCAAATGTTTGATTTTGGCTGTTGCTAACATCATGTACAAGCTCATTCAAATATGTTGGCTTTGTTCTATTCCAACGGATGTAAAAGAGAGTTTTAAGAGCTTCTTGTTGGAGCTGAGGCTTGGAATTTGGCCAAACTGGAACTAGGTCCAAATTATGAATATAAATCTAATTTCAATCTCTATAACAAAGTTCTAAGCCATCACTCTACAGTGTGAAAAATTTGGACACAGCTCTGTTTGAGGCTGATGTTTGCGCATTCTGCACAAATGTGTTTTAGGCTTGTCATTTCATCCTGTGGCTGAAATCTCTAGAGTGAAATAGGCGCTGCCAGAGCAGGAGAAACGCTCCTAGATCGATTAACAGTGTCGACAAACAGACAGAAGTTTGTGCAACACTCTGAACAGTGATGCAACAGCTTCAACACAGTCTGGAGCTGTCAGTGAGTGCACGCACGGTGATTGATTGCTTAAGTGTACTCTGTCTGCCTTCCTGCAGGAGGTTGTGACGATGACTATGTGTTCGGAGCCCCAGGCACTGCAGAGGTGTGAAGATGGAGTCCTGACCTCAGGTGGTTCTGCCACCTCATAATCCTCACCTATCCACAGTGAGTATTTCATCGTGCCGTGATGTGCTTTCTGCAAAGACGTCTCTGTGACCGTAGAGCACATAACACCATAAAGGAATTCACAAAATGTCAGAAGTGAAGATGAAAAAAGGCCAGGCTGTTAGGATTCTTAAACAAGCGCTGGCAGGTATGGATTAAACTTCTGGAACTTAAAGGTTGTGTTATTAAAAAGTCTGGTTTGGAGAAACGTCTTTGAGACTCTAAGGTATTATTGTGTCCCTGACACCAGATCAAAATACTGATGTACAAGTCTTAATTTAAGGGAGGTTATAAGGGCACACAGTTTTTCAACTTTATCACCAGCACTCTTCAAAATCAACAGCTAGCTTTGTGTCTGAATAGTAAGAGAAGTTAGTATCTTTTATTTGTTTGTACAACTCGGGAAAAAATTAAGAGACATCTTAACAGAGGCATAAACCTGAGATTGTAAATGAGGCCTATTCCACCAAATATTGATTTTTGATGATAAAACATAGTTATTGTTTTGGTCAAAATTATTATGAATTTGTGTTTTTTGCATTATTTGAGCTTATTAGAGACCAGTTTTTCTTTTCCTCTGCAAATAAATGCTCTAAATAACAATAGTTGTATCTGTACTTTTGGGAAATGTAGGTTATAGAATAATTTAATCTTTAATCTTTTAATCTTGTATATCTGTACCTTTTTTTCTTGCAGGTTTCTTAATTAAATTTCAAACACCTGCAACTTTTTTTCTCGAAAAAACAGGAATAGTTTTTTTCATACTTGCCCTGCATACACTGTCTTCATATTGTGTTTACATTTTCCCATTTTTAAAAATACATTTGTCCGTTCCTCTTTTTTTTTAAATAGTTAGCTTGTAAAATATTGCTCCATCGCCATACCCGACTTATCCTCTTATACATTTCTTTCCATATGATAATGATATGAAATGTCAAAGCCTGCACATAAAGACTTGTTCATAAAATATGTGATCATCATCAAATCCATGTTTTTTGTAACAGTTGTTGGCTTAACTGCAGGTTCCAGGTGAAAATGCTCAGCTAAGGCATTGACTGGCCTTTTCACATATGATATGTTTTATAACATGTAAAAAACAAACTTGCACATGGATATTTTAACAAGATTCTAAAATATATTTTAACTGGATGGGATGTAAAAAAAAAAAAGTATATCCATCATTATAACAAAGTTAAGGAATGTGCATGGTAATGAAAGAGCCAACATGAGTTGTTTGACTATGTCACAAATTCAAGTTACTTGCATGAAACTCTGACTCACTCCATGCATATCCATAACCTTCACATCCATATTTAAAGGGCACACTTTACTTAGTGCATGGACCCCATGCATTGGTGCTTAGCATAAATTATTGGCTGCAGAATCCTAGTTTCTAAATGTCCCAGAATCCAGAGGAATATCTCCCTTTTTTGCATCAATGCCTTCCTCTATTTTTATACAATGCAATTATAAATTCATAATATTTAGTCCATCCTTGAAGATTTCATTTTAAAATATGTTGTAGTAGACTCGTATTCCCTATAGGCAAAGTCCATGAACCTTTGCTGTAATTAAATATATGCACTGTATTTCATGCTCCCAGGTTGCAAACTAAAAAAGGCAAAATTATACTTATAGAACTTGATAGTCTTAAACATTATAATATGTTTACTTTCTGTTTCTGTTTAATTCACTTTTTCAGCCCCCAGGATAGAAATGACACACACAAAAAAAGTTTTAAACTAAACTGCTCTCGCTGCTGTTGTATAATGAAGCACCATCCAGTGTGGTTGGAGGTCTGGGGCATGACGGATGCCAACCCCACCACTACTGCCTGTTTTCATTTCGCTTCTTTTTCTGCTGTTCATGCTGGCTTTCCAGGAAGACTGTGTGTAATGTGGGTGCTTGGGAGCAGATCACCAGGGATTGGCTTTTATTTAACATTAATATTTCAGCAGTTGGGCAGTTGACAGCAAGAACTCTTTTCTCCTAGGAAACAGTCTTTTGAGGGCTCTTTTCTCATGAAATTTGAACACTGACCCCAAAATGTCAGCTCTGACTTGTCTCGTCGGGGTGACATGTAGGGGACAAGCAGCACAAAACAAAACAGGGATGCCCTATACAATGACAATGGAAAATCATCCCTGCAGTAAGTCATGATTATAAATGCTCTGTAATGCATCTAAAAACAACTTATCTATGTTTTATTCAAGAAAAAGTAATAACATTGTGATGATCATGATGATTAGCTTTTCTTGCTTTCCATTTTTTTGAAAGTAATATGTTTAATTAAATGTAAGAGCTAAACTGGAACTGAAATATTTGCTGTACTGTATGTAAGATGTGATTAAAAACATCATTCCTTGCAGCACAGAGCTGTCTCCTTCGGTTGACAAAGAAACACCTTGTTTCTGTTCAATTTGATTCCTTTTCAATTTTTCTTTTCATGCTCTGCTGTTGCCATGTTACCTGAGAATAATGTCCTTCCTTAAATACAGGATACATACAAAGCGTATAATATACTGACAAAATGCCACAAGGGTTTGTGCCACCAGACCCTCAGTGTCTGTATAGCCAATGGTTTGGCCTAGTCGTGCTTAGCTCTTTTTATGCTGGCAGCCTAAGACTGGCCAGTAAGCGAAGGCCACTGACCATTTAATAGAAATGTTTAAGAGGTGACTTCAAGAAGAATGCTTCCATTATTTTCCCATTAGTTGAAGTATTATATGAGGGAAATTAGCGTAAATATTCAGACAGAGTATAAATGTCGGGCGCAAGTGTTGAATGTGTTTTAGAGCAGGCAGTTATTCAAGTGGGAGAAAAACAAGAGGCTCGTACGTACTGCTGAATTTTTCATTGTTATGCGGTGCGTTTAAGGACCGACTACGGGAAGAGAAAATTGAGACATGAAGGACCTTTTTTTTCCCCAACAAGAAAGAAATGTTTTATCCTCTTTTCCACAGTTGGCTGGATTTGAGGTGAAACAATAAAGAGGGTAATTGATGTTGTGCTGCTAGGAAAATAAATCAGAATAATATCAATGTATTAGTTCTGAATATTAAAGGATAACTGCACCTTAACTTATCTTTATTACCCATTACAGATCATATAAAACATTTAAATGAGCAAGAAGACATTGTTCAAAGTTATTTCATCAGGGGGGAAGAGTTCCTACATCCTCAGTATGAAGGCAGAATGGTAAAGGTCAGCATCGAGGTATCGATCCTATGTAGCCAGCCATATTAGCTATGACTGACGCCTTCTTTCTGTGTTTACTTCTGGTATGGTTCAGACACAAGCATATGTGGTTATGCATATGAAAACTGTGTTATTCTGGAAAGCTGGAACAAATGCAGTGGTCACAAGTGCAGTTAGCCCAACCCATAGGGGCATAATAGTTCCATTTATGGGTATGTCACAAGAATTAACAGCATTAGTGAGCACTGAAAGTCTTTGATGGCTGAGAATTAAAAACTTGTGTGATTGTAACGTTAAACTAAAACTAATCATTTTACCAAAAAGCAACAAGGAAAAACAAGCCCTAATTGAAAAAGAAGCTGCTCCTCTATCTCTCCGCTATCTCCCCTCTTGTATTGGCTGCTGCGCCCTTTAGAAATGCATTTTGCTATTTAACAAGACATATAACAGAAAAGCCTATTAAAGCTTTCCATCAAACTCATTATCTTTGATCTCTTTTAATTGACTTATAAAAAGCCTTTGGATCTTTCATCTTGATAACCTAAAGCTAATGAGCTTGCAGGTGTACCATGGTGTAATCATGGAAAGTAGGTTATTAAACATTTTGGTGCAGCAGTGATTTTCTGTCAGGACGGATTAGCTTCATTTCTGGGTGATGCTCCCTCACACAAATGCCTCCTACACCACAGAATGTATGAACACACGTACACACACAGAGGGTTGACTGCTCTTGTGTAAGATCACACACTTCATTACTGCAGGATGAAGCTCTGTCCCTGCACTATGACTCCACACTGTGATTTGTGGGATGATAGGGATGTTTTCCTCTGAAATGGACTCTCTGAACTTGTAATATCACAAGCGACTGCTATCACCAATGTAGTATGACGATGAAATGAAAAGATGGTTTTGTTGCAATCTTTTCTTTTGGTGCAAAAACAGAGTAAATTGAGGTACAGAAGTAGGTATTACAGGGTCAATCATAAATTATAATTACATCAATTCAATAAATTATTCTCATATCTACTAAGATCAAATGGGTTATCACTTTTGAACCTGAAACATTTAAGTGGCTGCTTTTTTAATAAATTCTTCTCTGACATTTAACATAGTTTCAGCAGAATCACTAGCATTAAACATTTTAATTAAAGCTGACTCAGGGAATCAAGGTTCAATAAATCTATAGATGAGTGTAAAATTAATGACAGAGATCCTATAAATATAAAGTGTGTTTTATATGGAGTCTGGGCTGGAAAGTTAAAGTCAGTGGACCTATATAGTAACCTACTTAAAGCATGGAAGAAGCATGGAACTTTGTTTTGATTGCAGATGCATTCACATCACCTGCTGTTGGCTAATGGCTCGTGGATTAGGTCTTAAAGACATGTTGTAAAGACTGTTTTTAGTGATGTGCCCATGAAGCCTCATGAACCACTGTCTTTATTTTCTGAGCCCACTAGATGGAGCTCTCTATGCATCAAATGGCTTAAAAACACACTCAGTTACCATTGCTTGAGCTTCTTTCTTTAAGCCAAGAGCGCCATCTAGTGGGCTCAGAAAATTAGGACAGTGGTTCACGAGGCTTCCTGGACACATCACTGCTTAAAACTTGTTTCCTTATTGGCATTTTTGTACGTTTGTTTTTGCTATTTCTTTAATGAGTAGAAGAAACACTTGTGTGTTGTTATAGGTGGTGACAAACAGTCATTAATCAATTAATGTAATTTAAGTTGGAGATCTTGTAACGTCAGATATGATCAGTCAGTGGCACCACTTTACTTTCATACTTGACTGGGCATTTCTAATGAAGTATTTTAATATTGTTGAATTGATGGGTCTACTTTTTTAAAGTACCTGGGTAATTCCTTTAGCACTGACATGTAATATCATTGTTTGACACAAGATCTCTTTTCATTGGCAGTATGAGAGCCAAGTTAGGGAAAAATACCCAAATTAAAAGTACACTCAGGTGGGTGCAGAAGACATTCAGTGGATAGTCTCGGCATAACTTTGGCCATAAAATATGAAAATCACAAGGAGCTGTGTGGTTGTCCTTGCTCTGTAGCTTTAAGTGGGTGATTATCATGCCTCTGTGTATACAACACTGTGCTCAGATTATATCCCACACAGGAACTGATCTCATTTTGTGCTCAGTTACTCTCATGCATATGTAACACAGGTGTAGCTGGATAACAGCAGGCCTGTACGCACTGCTGTTTTTTCTATCTTTACTGAGTTAAAGATTTATTTGAGTTTCAGCGCCAAAGAAAAGACTAACATTACATCTGGAATCTGTTCCCCACCTTCTCATGAGCTACTGTATAGCAGGTTGTGATCTTCGTATTTTAGGAACTGACAGAAATGAATGCCACATCTAATGAGGAAGGGTGTCATCATTCAGCTGTAACACGCTGGATGAATATGGAGATGCATGCGTGATGAGACTGGTCTCTGCCAGGACTGCTTGATGGTGGCGTCGTATTTACATTCTGTAAATGACTGTGGGATCAGGCTGCCGTGTCAGTGCATCAGGATTTGCAGATATTGATAGAAGGTCTGCCTGTGATGCTGTTGTGCTCTGCACTGTGTGAATTCACCCAAGACTCGAAGCCCCACCCCACACCAACACATTACCCTCTTCTGTTTCCCAAGACAGAGCACTGCCAGAGGTAATATCACGAGCAGCAAATCCCTTCCAAGGGCGTCCTTCCTTCCATAACCCAGAAACAGACTCTGAACACTGAAACAAATCAGAAATTAGAATTTACAACATCAGGAAAGGAAATGCCTTCCTCCTGTTTGATCAAAAGATGAATCTAACAATCTAAATCACTCTGAGTAGGAATATAAGATAAATACCTAAAATTTAAAATGTGTAAATTAGTTGTACCTGTCAGCGCAGTGAGAACTAAAGGCCATTACCATTCATCTCCATCCCAGCAGAGCATCCATTGAGACTAGTTACCGTGGCCCTGGTGTTAGGAGCTGATCTCAGGGGTTGCATTTCTGCACTGGAGCTGACTGTTACTCTATTAATCATAGCTGGACAAAAAGCTATTTGAGCTCAGCATCTAGTTCCACTTTCCATTAAATCGTCAACCGTGTGTAGTGAGTGATGTGTGTGCGTGTGTCTATACGTTAATGAATACTCACTTGCTTGTTGAATATGAAATAAATATGCTAAATCATTTGTGATGTCTGTTATGGTCTAAATATGTGTGAGCATACTGCAGGGTGCTTGTTAAAGCCTGCTCGTCTGACTGTGCGACAGAGCATGTCTGAGCCGAAGGTGTGCTGTCATCTTGTGTTCTCCAGGTCGTCTGTTTCTGTTGGTGTGGGAGTGAGAGACGTGGAGGCTGTGATTAGCGGGCTGAGCCCGTGAGTGAACCTATGGCAGAGAGACAGCACAGTGCAGGTAAGAACTAACAAACACAGGGGGCAAAAAACATTATCCTTGCCAACCTGTAATAGGAGACAACAGTGCAAACTGTTTAAGGACATACCTGGGGAGAGTGCTTTCTGTTGCAGATCATAGTCCAACATGACTAACCATCTCCAGTCTGCTGAGGAGCCCTATGAGACTGTGTTCAGTTACATCCAACAATGCAACAGGAGGAGGTGCAATGTACTTAGCAGAACTAACTTTTTTTTTTAAATAACACAAGACTAAGAGCTGAATTCATAGAGAATGGATAACACTATGCATTGCGAAGCACTTGCAACCGCTGTCTGCCCCGTCATCAGGGCTTATTCACTACAGATATGGTGCTTATTATATCAAACCTGCTCATAAAGTTTGAAGCTGAGGGCAAATGGCCTCCTTTTTACACATAATTACAGTTATCCAAGTGGCTGAGTGTAAATGTGCTCGAGGTTAAAGTGTGGGTTGTGAGTGGTGAAGTCCTGTATAACTCACAATCTGACTTGGGCTGGGCTCGTGCTGATTTTTTTAATAGATCAGACTCAGCTCAAGATACAGTAAATGTGTTCAGAGATGAGAGAGACCTAGTAGGTACCAATGCACACGCAAAACAGCCGGTCTTCACTGAGTGACTGATTGATTGATTGAGACAGAAAAGCCAATCAGTCAGATCAATATTTTCACTCTGAGTGTTTGTGGTTAAATGTCTGTGTTTTTTAATTTTCCATAGAAAGGAACCCAAATGTTGACACCAAATGTATGCAAATTATCTCATTTTGATTTGTTCAATCAGAAGCAGTAATACGCTTTGCCAGGGTGCAATTTACATTTGGTGCTTTGAGATTTATTTATGTTTTTTATCCTATTTCCACACCTTTAGCAGAAATGTTTAGCAAATTCTTTTATGGATTTGCTCTATAGTGTGAACAACTACATCCTGTGAGGCTGTGGTGTAACATGGAGGTGTTTTTAGCATAGCAATAATATCAGCATGCTAACATGTTCACTGACAATAGTGATGTGATGTTTAGCTGGAGAAATATAAGCAAGAGGACTCGGCACATTTCTGCAGATATGCTACCCAATACAATTTTTTGTTCAAGTGTTTTTGATAAGGAGAAGAAAAAAAATGATGAAAATCAAAAGCAAGAACAGTTAATATAGTGGGGAACAGGAATATGTGCACAAGTGAGACAGTTGTGTACACAATAATCCAAATCCACTGCTAGAATAAACTGAAATTATTACGATGATTTCTTACATTTTCCTGAACTTCATGGATTTTGTGCTATTTAGGATTGTATGCATGTTGTTATCTGATTTTGATAATAGTTGCCAATCAGACAATAGACGATAATCCACTTTTTCAACTGGCACAATACCATGCTGAGCTGGGATTGACCCTTGGTGCACTCCCTCTGATTGGCAGAGCTGACCCCTAGATGGATGTTATAGATACATAGCCCTTGATTGCTGAGGCCCTCTGCAGCTTTTCTGGGATTGACATCTCCAAAAAGCTGCAGTAGAGAGACTGACAAAAAGACAAAGTCGTAACTAGAATTGCCCTCAGGCTCACGCTGAGCAGAACAAACACCACGAGCTGAATCCTTTGTACTTTATATAAATCAATTTTGCAACAGAGGCTGGGAATATTATCAAACAGTTCTCCTTAGATGCTGAGCTACTTGCAAGTTTAAATTTCCATCCCAATACACCGGGAGTGTATGCTTCAGAATGTGTATTCTTCACCGCTGCTGTATTTCAATATAACTTAAACACCTCATGAGATGAAGACGTGTTGAATATATTTGAGCGGTGAAGCTGGAGTCGTTTGAGCAGAGCAGCTGATACGTGTTAATAGCCAGGATCTTTCAGCAGTGTGGGAGCTCTGGTGGGTTCATCATTCTACAAGGTAATCCAAAGATGTCCTTAGGAATGACAGATGCTTGACTTTAAAGGCGTTGACAGCAGATGCCTCTTTTATCCACAGAGGGCAGCCATGCATCACCTCCCAGCCCTCTAACAGCAAATCAATCTGTAGCTACCAGGTAGAACAGGAAGCTTCTGAGAGCAACACGCTCAAAGAAAAGAGCCGATCGAGGAATGCTCAATGCACCACACACTCACCGCAGGGGTAGTTTAAAAATAAATAATTACATGTCGAATTGTGAGCATGGTACTGGAGGAGACTTTTCTACTTGGGAAAGAAGAAAAACAAAGCAATATAGTTATGTTAGTTGCTCTATATGACTCCCAAGGTTCTTTTTTATAACCAGCTATTTGGGGAAAAGACCACATGTATCATATATGGATGCTTTTACATGACAACGGTACTCAGAAATCTTGTATTATTCAAAATAAAACTGCATTAAATACTGAAAAACTGTAGCGTGGTTAGTCACTTTCTCACCGATAACCCCAAGTTATATATATATGTCATGTAACAAAACAATGCAAAACAATGCAAAAGAGTGCAGACCTCCGCCATGCAGCTCGTGTCCCCCCTTATATTGTGATTCACACCAAAACTTTTACTGTTGCGTGT
>JAOWBC010000383.1:20607567-20618922 GCA_028566105.1 Hypoplectrus providencianus | reverse complement strand
TCATCACAAAAAATGTTTTGCTATACAATGGTTCAGCTTCTTGTTCTCTGTTATTCAGCACTTATAAAGAAGAAGTCCTTGGCAATGAAGATATAACATAAGTAATACATTATAAATTAAAGCAATATGAATCACACCTATTGTGAGTGTGTGTGTGCGTGCATGCTAGTGTGCGTGCAGCCATCTGTGGTTGCAGATGTACACTGTTAGGATGAAGATGTGTGCATACATCTGTGGGTGTGAGCTAGCAAGAAAAAAAGGGATAATGTCAGTTTATATTGCAAGGCATGCTGTTTTTTTTTATATTACATGCTGTTTACCTGCGTGTTTGTTCTGAATAATAATATTGAATAATGACACTGCATGTAAATGTGAACAGCAGCATACTGAATTTCTTTATCATACATTCTAATTTAGGCATTTTGACTGCCTTTATCTGAGTTATCGCACTGTATGTCAAAGATATTATCACAAGCAAAAATCCAAAATACAATTGCAGGGTTGTTTTCATCTCTAGTAATAGTGGCGAGGCAAGGGGGGAGGCTGCATCATGGGTATGGAATGATCCTATTTTATTTGACTGCTGAGGTATGCTAATTTATGACTGTCCAATCAAAATACCGCTTATCACCACAGTCCTCTCTGCAGCCCGCTGTAACAGAGGGCACCATGTCTCGAGCACCTGCTGTCTAATGCTCTGCACTTGAGTTGTTTCGCTGTATTCCCTGATCACAAGACTACATTATGATTGCAGAATTATCTATCTGTGCCCTATCCACCCAGAGAAATGGATCTAGGTCAATTGGTGTCCCAGATAGACAGTGTTCCAGTGTCTCGCAGGGCCAGTAAGTGACAGGCACAAGACACAAGATGCATGCCTCTTACAATACACTGTATATTGTTATGAATAAAATGGCAATTTCCAATGTCTTATTATCCACATGTGTCAAAACACAGTTACATAGTTGTAACCGTATTCATTATTTCTCCCTGAAAATATGTGATTTCTTCAAGGGAAATTAGGTTACAACTTTAGTTAGTTTAGTTTTGGCTTCCATTAAAACTTCTAATGTCTTTGTACTTAATAAGGCATAGTTTGACTTAAGGCAGAGCCCTTTAATTAGTTCACTGGCATCAGCTGCTACAGTCATGCTTCATCATCAGCTGTGTGGCCGCCCATTGACTAATTAACTAATGACCAAATGCACAGATGTACAACATGACTGTTCCTGACAACATGACCTTTATGAAAACTTATCACCCCAGATTTGTCTGACATGTTGGGTCATTCTGTGGCCTGTTGGATTGCTGTTAATCCAAAGAGAAAGAAAGATTAGAAAGTTTAGGAATATTACCTTTTCCCTCATCTGTCTTTATCTTTCTGTTTTTCACACAGGTTCCTATGTATGACTCTACCATGGACCACATCATCTGCTGCCTGCTGGTCATGGGAGCCACAGTGATGATCACCCATGCTTGCCCCAAGTACTGTGCATGCCAGAATCTGTCTGAATCTCTGGGGACCCTCTGCCCCGCCAAAGGCCTTCTTTTCGTGCCTCCAGATATCGACCGAAGTACGGTAGAGCTCCGCCTGGGAGGCAACTACATTCTCCGAATTACGCAGCAGGACTTTGCCAATATGACAGACCTGGTGGACCTGACCCTCTCCAGGAACACCATCAGCTACATTCAGCCATTCTCTTTCGGTGACCTGGAGACACTGCGCTCTCTTCATCTAGACAACAACCGCTTGATGGAGTTAGGTCCTGATGACTTGCGAGGCTTGGTCAACCTTCAGCACCTCATTGTTAACAACAACCAACTGGGCCGCATCCATGACAAGGCCTTTGAGGACCTGGCACCAGCCTTGGAGGACCTGGATCTCTCCTACAACAACCTGATGTCTCTGCCCTGGGACTCAGTCCGCCAGATGATTAACTTGCACCAGCTTAGTCTGGACCACAACCTGTTGGATTTTATTCCAGAGGGCACCTTTACTGACCTGGAAAGGTTGGCGAGATTGGACCTGACGTCAAACCGCTTACAGAAGCTACCACCAGACCCCATCTTTGCCCGGGCCCAGGACTCAATGATACTGACTACACCCTACGCCCCACAACTGTCCCTAAGTCTAGGTGGAAACCCACTGCACTGCAACTGTGAGATGCTTTGGCTGCGGAGACTTGAGAGAGATGACGACCTGGAGACTTGCGCCTCCCCTCCTGCCCTAAAGGGTCGTTACTTTTGGAATGTGAAGGAGGAGGAGTTTTTGTGTCAGCCCCCTCTCATTACCCAGCACACACATAGAATGCTGGTCTTGGAGGGCCAGACGGCTAGCTTAAGGTGTGAAGCTACCGGAGACCCTTCTCCTACCATCCACTGGATCTCCCCTGATGATCGGCTGCTTGGCAACACCTCCCGAACTGCAGTGTTCAGGAACGGAACCCTAAGCATCACCATAACCACCTCCAAGGACTATGGCACCTTCACCTGCATTGCTGCTAATGTGGCCGGGGAGTCCACTGCCACCATGGAGGTGTCCATTGTTCAACTCCCCCACCTCAGCAACGGCACAGGGCAACCAGCACCTCCAAAGTCACGCCTCTCTGACATCACAGGGACCACCAGAATCAGCAAAGGGGCTCCAAAGAGCCCACCAGAGAGGACTGTGATTGCATCTGAAGTCACAGCGGTTTCAGCACTCATCAAGTGGACAGTAAGCAAATCAGCTCCTAAGGTGAAGATGTACCAGCTTCAGTACAACTGCTCCGATGATGAGGTTCTGATCTACAGGTAAACAATTCTATTTCTTTTTAGAAATTTTAATGATGCTTTTGTTTTCACCATAGCTTTTGTCAAGCACCCCAGTAAGTCATACCAGTGTGACAGTGAGCTACTATGCATAATACAAGGAACCAGAAATTAAGGAGCAAGATAGAATTCTGCCCTTATCCTGTTCTCAATTTAAATCTATGCTTTTCCTTTTGCTTTGCTATTCTTTTTTTTTAATTATGCTTTTTTTTCTTTTGCTTTTTATTTTTAATTGGGTAGGGTTCAAGAGAGTCCTTGCAAGACTCAACCTTAATGGTACCATCTACCAGTGTGAGCCACTAGGGACGCCCCATTCAGCCAATTTTTGATTTATTAAAAATCATAGAAACACAATTCCAAATGAAAGCAAATTTATAAATTTATGTAAAAGAAATCTCCTTAACAAAACAAAAATAATGGTGGTAATAACTTGATGATAGTTTGATAATACATCAGATTATGTTTTCTGCATCCCAGACATTCAGTTTCTTCAGCTATGAGCATTAAAAAATAGTTCAGTTTTTTACTCAACCAAACTATTTTGTCTCAGAAGCTGTCTGAAAAAGCTTTTTTTTTATCATTTAAAAACACAGCACCCTTCTGCAATCTGGAAATTACAGTTGCCATCATGGCTGCATCCATGTCTTTTTTCAATATTTGCCCAGTACATCATTATTACTCAAAGATGAGGGGGGAAACATATGGAGGGAGAAGATAATTGAGAAGCTCAGCCAAAAACAAAATATATGTAATGCTGGACAAGAAATGATGGATGCATTTTGCTTTAACATACACATACATACATTTACAGATTCTATGACTATTTACATGCAAAGTCCACCTAATTGTTTAACAGCAGAAAAATTCATATTTTTTCCTTTTTGTTCATCTTTTTACCAATGTCTTCCTCTCTCAGGAGTGCTGTGCTTTAGTGGGCTCACTCACACTCAGCAGTCCAGAACCAAGGCAATTTCTAAGCTTAGGAGGCAGCGGTTTCTGTCAATCCAGAAGCATTTGATAGGGATGAAACTGTATTAGATGAGGCTTGTATTCCACTGCTACAGCCTCTAAAATGAATGCGAAGCCAGCTATAAAAAAAAAAAAATCCAATTAGTTAATGCCATTTAAATCTCTTCTCAAAACTGTGAAAGCCAGATATTAGAGCTGTTGCCTCAGGGTTATGGCCGCCCCTTTTGTAGTAATATTTTCCTTCATTATGCAGCATATTTTCTTTCTTGTTTCACCATGACATAATGGTTGCAATAATGCTTATAATGCTCATTTTTTTCTTTCCTTGTTTTATGTTATTATATAGTAGAACTATAGCTAATGAATTAATTAGCAAAGTACTTTCAAAGTTCATATTAAATGCCCACTAAATCTGCAGCTTGTTGCAGTGTCATTTCTGTCAGCTCTTATCAGATGAAAATACGGAAAGCATTACATCTTCCATGGTGACTTCAACATACAAAAATGTTTCTTATCTGCCATAATTTTAAGTGTCACTCAAAGCACTTTTACACTACAGACAGTGATCATTTACCCATTCACTCACACATTCATATAAGTGGCTGGGGTTACCCTAAGCAGTGCCACCTGCCACCACGGGAAACACACTGACACACCCATAAACGCAGCATCAGGTGCAATTTGAGTACCTTGCTATGGTCAGGGATCAAACCACCAACCTTCCAATCAGTGGGCAACCTCTCTTCCCAGTGAGCCCTGCTACAGAGCTGCAAAGACAATAATAGAAGATCATATGTTAAATATTTTAGGACAAAGGGTATGTAAACACGTAGCTAACTAATGGGACAATCAGAGGCTTAAATGACTTCTGGATGTTCTTGCTGTCTGATAGTAGCCCCACTTCTGAACCTGTATCTACTCTGTGATGATCTGAATGAGGGGGGTCAGGCCTATGCAGAACTGCAGTAGGACACTGCATCACTTTGGTATATGCCACATTTGATGGTAACATATGCAATAGTCTTTGAGTTGGCCTCAGTTTTGCTATGAGTTTTAGATAAAGGGAGTTTTTGTTGACTGCTCCATCAACCAGCAGCTCATGCTTTGACTCTTGTATTGGCTTGTGTGCCCATTCAGCTAAGCTGCTATACCTGACAGGATCTTCCATGTTTTGGAGGGGCAGGTTAATGGCTGGTATTCAGAGGGTCTTGTACCCTTGTGCAATCATCATTGTCATCAGTATTGTTCTACCCTCCATTAGTCAATCCCAATCAAGTCCCTGATGTTAGACACTGAAGGGCCTGGTGCAGTCTAGCACTTAATGTCTAAGACTAATCATTGGATGTCATGCACAGGAATATTAGTGTGGTCCAAAGTGAAAGAACCGTTTTGTGTTTGGATGATGGGAGCAGTAGAAATAAAAGCGGGGACCTCAGACTCAACCTTTCTGAGCCCTAGTGATGATTTCTGCTGGTCTCCTAAAATAAAAAAGCCCTCATGCTAATACAGGCTTGTCAATTAAGAGGTTAACAAAAGCTGCATCAAATCCTCAGAGATTAAAACTGAGATTTCATCCCGCCACTAGAATGACATTTTCTACCCAATGAGGGCAGTCTCTGTGATTTTTCTGACAGCAGGAGTTTAATAAAAGTAGAAAGGAATTCAGAAAAGTTGATTGGAGACCATTCCTGGTTAAAAAAAAAAAAAAAAAGTTAAGATAAGTATTAAAATAGGTGTGTAGCTGCTGGGGTTCGAGGGATCCAGACAGCTTATTAATTTCAGCAGCGCTTCACTGTGGTTCACAAGTGGTAAGAGTTGCAAGCTGCAGCTGGGGGACAATGTTATCACTGCTCCAGTTTCCATGATTGGCACGTTACTTGAACTCAAATTTTTATGTGATTTTTTTTGCAGGATGGGTGAATGTGAAGGCCTGGGGGGGGCAAAGTATTCATTAAAAAGAAGACTTTTAAACGTGCCGAAAATAACTCTTTTTTTTTTTAATTCCTGAAAAATGTTCTATTCTGATATCCCAAAGTTTGGGACAAGGGTGTTAACAGAGGTAGGTAAAGTTGCCAAAATGAACCACAAGCAAGAGTGCTGTTATTTTAATAAGCATTTAAATAAAAGTAGTGATCCAAAATGCACTTCAGCAGAATTCAAACTACTATAAGAAGTCAAATGTACAAACTGTCCAGCTCTGATGTAGATATGCACCACATATAAATGAGATGACTGTCATTGCCTATCATGCCCGGCTCTGAGGCTCAGCTGCACACTGTCAGTGATATTTCAGGAAAATTGTATTACACAGAGCAATACTAATACTGTGATGTCATGGGACATAATTCACTTTGCTCCTCTTTCAAAGCAATGTATGTCAGGGCTGAAAAAGTTTGAGAGGCCACCATTACTGGCTGTTAGCTGAGTTGAAAGCTTGTTGGATTCATAGCTTCTAAACAGAAAAACAAACTGTTGCATGTATATTACAGCACAGAACATAAAAGGACTGTAGAGAGGATGGAACTGAGCGTACCATTGTGCAACACACAGCTTGATCATCAAAGATTTGACAGCTACCAGTATATATGGATGTCCTGCCCAAGTATAGCCTTTGTATGGGAAATAATGTGTTCTGATATAGGCTTGTTTTTAATTGCCCTATAATTTCCATTGCTTTAATTTTATTTCAAATTTTGTGAAATTGCACTTATTTTATTCACACTCATTAAGCCAAGCAGGCACTGTTTCATACCAAAGATTTTTTTTTTCCCACGTTTTTTTTTCTATCTGTCTATCCTGTACATTGGTAATTTTTACTCACAACGCACCAGGAGAGTTAAGAAAACATGGTCACCCTTAATGTAGCTTTAGCTATTCAGTTCCATGTGATGTTATTAATTTCAAGCCACTTGACTATTGGCCGTTCTTTGGTCTTATCTATGCCATCATTTTCTTTAATTAGAGCTTATTGCCAAATACATGAAGGATCCCTTGCAGTCCTGGCTTCAGATTTACATAACTATGCTTTTATCAGAGTGAGGATGGTCACATAAACCCCAGACCTGATGTGGCACCATGTTCAGTTCAACTTCCTCTTGCCAATGCATTCATCAATTACAGTAAGATGGAAGGAATGTTTTATCGCACACAGGATATATTTAAAGGCATAGATACAGACAGAAAAATTCCTGGCCCATTTCATCCTCTACAATACAGCTGCAGAGTGTGAGTGAGGAGTAGCCAGGAAGAGGCCATTAGGGATTTTGCTTATATAAGCATAATCAAATTTCCCAGCAGCACCCTGATGTTTAGGCTGAATCAATGGGGCAGGAGACCATTTGGCATGACCTTGTCTGTATCTACCCAGACAAAAAAAGGCCCAAAGAAATCGGTAAAGATAATGACTAATAATGATTCAGCGAGTCTCTGCAGCAAGAACCCAGAAAATAAAATAGTTTAATGGTTGTGGGCAGGGAAAGATGCAGCTTCCAGTAATGATGTGTTTGTTTTGTCAGCTTTTTCTCTGAACTGAGAAAATATGTAGAGTATTAAAACTGTAACTGACAAATCCCTTGCAAAGCTTAAAGTGGAAGCCAGGGCCCATCTCCTCCTATGTCTCCTCGGCTACTCCTTTCTCCCTCTCTCATGCCTTCACTCTGATTAATGCTATGGCCCCACGCCATCATCACGAGCTAAGCAGGCCACTCGACAAATTGCCTTTTGCAGCCTGAAGGGGTGAAAAAAAACTTTTTATCTCCTTGCGATAAGCATGGGCATAGGTTTCTCTGCACTCAGGCTTTATTTCTATGAATTAAAAAGAATTAGCCAGTCTATGCAGACAACCTGAAATCAATTAGACGCAGACACAGGAGCGAGCAGCGCACAGCGAGAGCATCACCACGCCAAAGAAATTCGTTCTCAATCCCAGGCAGCCAATTATAATAGTGTAATGAACTGTAGCAGAAGTTGTTGGAAAAGTGGAACTTTTTTTTTTTTTTTTATTGAAAAACAGCCTCTTTTGTTTGAGCCGTAGTGACTAATTGGGATAAGGCAAACACTGAGATTGGACTCATCTATGGTCCTTGTTGCATGTCAGATAAATGTCCTTGGGGTGAAAAATTGGGTTTGCCAGTCTAAATAAAAGAACAAATGTAGGGCCAAAAACTGCAGCACGTCATCTGAAGTTAACAATAAAATATATTCTTTTTATCTTTAAATGGCCCACAATCTGGTCATAGCGCCTGCGTCTTTGTTTTTGTCCACAGGCCTTATAGTATGTTAGTGTGTATGTATATATGCATTTATATATATTTATGATCCAGTACCAGTCAAAGGTTAGGAGGCACCTATTAATTAAATGGATTTTTAAACTGATTTATTTTTGTTAGTTTTAACATTGTAGATTAATGCCTAAAACGTCAAAATTATAAAAGAACATATATGGAATTATGTAGTTTAGAAGTGTCAACAAACCAGAATATGTTGTATATTTTAGATTATTGGAAGTAGCCACCTTTTGCTTTGATGACAGCTTTGCACACCTCCATCATTCTCTCAGTCAGCTTCATGATTTGATCACCTAAAGAAAAAAAAACACTGAATGAGAAGGTGTGTTCAAACTTTTGACTGCTACTGTACGTGTCACTATATTTTGTCGAAGGTCTCTTTTATATAATATCTTCTGTGCAGTTTTACCCAGAGAGAGCTTAAAAGTTGGATGATGAGGTTCATGGCAGATGTGAATCCCTGCAGGGGAATCTGGGTTAGGAAATAAATTAGTGATATATTTTAACCAGCGGGTGTGAGTGTAACTGCAGTAGTACAACCTCCGGTCCTCTGCTGCTGGCCGCTGAGCAGCTAGCCTCAGGCATTGGAGGTTAGCTGTATTTCTCTGCGGCACATTTGCATCTTGATGTGTAGTTCTTGAAGCAGAAAGGACCGTTTCTTTATCCATACACACACACACACGGCTGTGCATATACCATTGCAGCTCACCAGAGCTTAATATCCCAACACCTGACATACTCCCCTGTGCTAAGATCTCAACCACATGACTCCTGACAATTCCCAAAGGCGTGGATCTATCTTGCATTGGCACACACAAAATGCGCTTCAGTCTCCCATCTTTCTTGACTTTCCTGGGTTTTCTATTTATTTATTTATCACGGTTCCAGAGCTCCAATATCAAATGGACCCTCTGTTCACTGCAGCAAGACAGATGGCTCTGAGAGATAAAGCCAATTACTGTTGGCTGTCTTTTAAAGCAGCAACGGCAGAGACTTAGCAGTGGAGAGACACTCTAGGGAATGTAAATGGAAATCCTGGCTCTCCTTTAATGAAAAATTGCACAGTGAATAGAGCTTGCATTACCTCCTGCAGCAGTTAGTTAAGTCTCCATGTGCTGAAATGACATGTGTACCCTGTTCACATGCCGATGTCTCTATCGTTTGTGGTACTTACTGTATAACCCCTTTAACTTTTAGCTTTTTTTGTGTCTTTAAGAGAAATATCAGCCCGGCTAATTAGAGGAAGATAGAGTATTAGCTTAATAGAGTAATTAACCTGCAGGTCCTAATTGTATTTGTCCTGTCTCTGTTAAGGATGATCCCGGCCTCCAGCAAGGCTTTCTTGGTGACGAATCTGGTGTCGGGGACTCGTTACGACCTGTGTGTGCTGGCAGCCTGGGATGACACTGCCACCACGCTCACGGCCACCAACGTCGTGGGCTGCACCCATTTCTTCACCCAGGATGACTACCCACAGTGCCAATCTCTGCCCAGCCAGCTGCTGGGAGGCACCATGATCCTGGTGGTGGGGGGCATCATCGTAGCCACCCTGCTCGTGTTCATCGTCATCCTAATGGTACGCTACAAAGCTGCAGATACTGAACCCCCCGTGGGCAAACTGACCAGTGTCAGCGACACACACTCTCAGACCAATGGAGGTCGGCTGGGGCAGAATGGACTTCTTATGCCCCAGTCTCAGCCTCAGCCCGAGCCGAAGGTCAAGGCTAAGGTGTCTGTGCAGGACGAGGTGGTGGAGTTCAAGTGTGGCTCCCTCCAAAGCAGCCTCACCTCTTCTTCCTCATCCTCAGGCTCCATGGCAGGGGGGTCGTACAGCCCCAACAGCACACTTGCCAGCATTTGGAGATCAGCTCAATCCAAGCCCAGGACCAACCTGGACCACCTGCTCGGGGCCTTCACTTCTCTGGAGCTGCGGGGGGGACAGGGCCGCGAACTGGGAGCCTCCAGTAGCCCTGCAACGGCAGCAGGGAAGCCCCAAACGGACAGGGAGCCGCTGCTGGGCCGGACGCTGGACTCCAGCCTCAGCCGGCTCCTCATGCTACCTCTGGACTCCAAGCCAAAAAGGAGCCAGTCCTTCGACATGGGAGACGTCACAGGGGCGGGGGCCTCTCAGTTGTGCAACAAACCACGCAGGATCAGCAGTATCTGGACTAAGAGGAGCCTGTCTGTAAATGGCATGCTGCTGCAGTGTGAGGAGGAGGGGGACACGGGAGGGAGCAAGGGGACAATAGACAGCGCTGACTGGGTGATGGAGAGTACTGTCTAGGAGAGATGGAGGACCATCACGCTGTCAAACACTGCCCAGAAGGATGGCCAACAGCCAAGACAGACCTGCTGGTCTAAGAGCCTTTATCCTGCATGAAGCACACTCATATATATCCCTAACACTGCACTGCTCAGACTCAAGTGGATGAGGGGTTTTCACATCATAGCCAAATATAAACTTCAGGAATAGGACCGCTGGATTGTTTTGCCTCACACTTTGTACAGAGATGGATTACAATTTTAGGTCGGTGACTGAAATCTGAAAGGAAATGAAGGAGCAGTGCTGTCTGGTAAAGAAATATGTGATCATGCCCGTGGACTGCTATAACACTGTATACGTTTAAAGTATTAATGAAATGAAAGTTTTATATTTTTTATTTTGCTGGTCAAACACAAATGATTCATTGCTGGTCTATGCCTTGACAAAAGGGCAAGGTGTGACCAGCGGTTATGCTATAAAATCTTCTACTGTAAATTTATCCTCTTTCAGTTACCTACTGATGCAGTTTAACCTCCTCTGATGGAATGGTGAAGTATATATATGTAGATGTGATGCTTTGATTCATGAAGATTTAAGAACAAGATTTATTGACAAATCTGTTTGTGAATATATATTTACTTTCTATACAGAGAATATGTTTGAGGGGTCACTTAATAATTCTATATGCACACCATATTCAATTTTATGTGACTGCCTAGATTATAAAAACCATCATCTCTTAAACTATGGCTGTACTGTATGTGAAGACTCAGTTAATTCTTTAAAAAAAATGCCAAATTATCGAAGCGGAAGGTTGTGCAATGGGTAGGATGTTCCAAGACAATTAGGCTTGTTTAGTTTGTGTACATTTCTTAGGTCCAATAGCAAAATAAATGTTTTTATGGGTTTTGTTGATATTAATTTAAAAGCTATTTTTCAAAAGATGCAGACCCTGTTTCTTACATTACCCAACTAAATCTAAACATTTACCCTAGTTCACTGAAATAAAATGCATTCAGGGTAATG
>JAOWBC010000383.1:20535151-20547617 GCA_028566105.1 Hypoplectrus providencianus | reverse complement strand
TTTGAAGACTATATTTTCTGACTTTGTGGTGTAATTGGCAGACCATACCAATTGAACTGGGAAAGGTTTTAAAAATATATAAATACAAGCTGCTTAAGTGAGGAGGAGACTTTTCTTTAGTGAAGTGATGACAATGCGTTCAGATTGTCAGTATTACAGTGTACAGTCTATAGCTCGGTCTAAACAAATCTGCTTTACGAGCTAAATCAATAACATGCACATGCTCTAAAAGACCTTGCAAGCTTTGGGTGGGTGGGTAATAGGCTTTTATTATAGACAGATACTTCTTAATAGTGATGTGTCCATTGAGCCTCGTGAACCACTGTAACATTTTCTTAGCCAAGAGCTGAGCACTCTTGGCCTTAAGAAAGAAGCTCAAGCAATGGTAACTGAGTGTGTTTTCGGCTCAGAAAATAAAGACAGTGGTTCACAAGGCCTCATGTTCACATCACTAATATCTGTTCCCAGCTTTTACCAGAGAACATTACTCCCAATGTATATATAGCCTAAAAAGATGTCTCAAAGGATGGGAAAGCTTTCTGTGTTTCAAAAAAAAAAAAGTTGTTTGAATAGTGTAAGTTTCTTTCTGGTTTGGTTTTCAATAGCCTAAGATTCTTCAGTTCTATTTGTGAAGATATTTTATTCAAAGCACAACAAGTGTCTCCCTAAACGTGCATCAAGGTACGTCAATCCAATTTATTTAGGTTCCTATACATGTTAGTCTGAAGGGGAATGAGGAGGAGGGAGAGAAGCAGTTAGCAAAATAAGCGGTGGCCTAAAGAAGAAATCGACTATGTCTCATTTAGCAAATTAGAGGGAAAACAATAGTTTAAAGCAGAAATAGGGGTACGGTTTCAGTACAATTAATACAGTGGTATACAAAAGAACTGTTTCAAAAAAATGTGTTCTGATATTAAATTGCGTCCATTAACCCAGTTTTTGTGAGAAAAGTTGACTAATGGATGGAATTTAATATTACAATCACATTTTTAAACAGAAGGTGGCAGTAATATTAAATTTACGCTGGTTACCAGCTACTATTAAAACCGAAGAAGAAGAAGAAAACGTAGCTACGCATAGGTGGGTACGCGCTGGAGCAGGGTGTGAAGATGGCGGACGAGGAGGCCGAACAGGACCGTAGTCCTGAGAACGATATTAATGAAACTATTGGGGAGCTCAGACAACGGTTGCAAGAACTACAAGAAGTCGTGGTTAGAGAGGGCGGCGACTCTTCAACCCAGTCGTCTTCTGAATATTGCCAAGAGTTTTGTAGGGTGAGTAGTATCCCGTTGCACATTTAATACTAGCCAACCAGATAGTCAGCTAGCATCCACAATAAGGGTAGCGTTACGTCCTGGCTGCTGGTTATTGCAGTAAAAGATCTGATTTTGGATTGTTGCCCCATGTAACAGTTGCAGATTAAAACAATTTATCAATGGTCAAACGTCTGTTAGTTGGACTTGAAGAGCAAATAGTACCCCATCTGGCAGCTAGCATGGTAAACTGCAGCTCAGCTAGCACACGGTAGCTCTGCAAGAGATAATGTAAGTAACCGTAATGTTAATTACGTTGAAATACTATTTAAATGGGTGTTTGTTACATGCTTGTCCAGTGTGTAGCAATTCAATGCTAGTCTGCAGTGTATTGTGTAGGATGATAAGGTTTAATATTCCCAGCTATCTGTCAAAATAGTTGTATCTGCGGTCAGCCAACACTAGCTTTTAGCCTTGTATGTTTGGCTTCATGCGCGTGCACGCGTGTGAAATTTTGCTGTTTGTCTGTGTTGGTAACGAAGCTCGTGGATTCGCAAAGCGAATTGGTCTTATTCTGTTAGGCGTTTGGTTGTGGTCATATTTTGCCATTAACATCAATGCATCGCGATGAAGTTGCCTACCTGACATAAAACATAGCGTTTTGGTAAGACTACTCGGGAGAATAGTAAAGCTTTACGATCTTTTCCCGCGACGGGTTTCGTGTGTGTACGTGCCAAATAGAACGTACGCTTTTGCAGAAGAGGCACGTTGTTTTTGCACCAAAAGCAATCGATATTATTCACAGCAAATCTAGCGAGTCCTGCATGTTGGCCATCAGCAAACCATTTGCTGTTCAGTTGCGAAAGACATACTTGTAGTGTGTTGTGTGAGCATACTAAGAGCACGGGAAGGGCGGATCTGCAACGATCCCTTTTTATGGTTGGCTGATTTTTTTATATAAATATTTCCAATGTCTCAATACAGTGTGTCAATGTTGTGACTCAAAAGTTAACATGTCTAATCGAATTATAAAAAAGTACAATCTATAATATATATATATATATATATGTTCATCTGCAGATCTCTCAGGATGACAAAATTAACTTCAGGAAGACACATTTAACTGATAAAGACAAACCAAAATAAGTTGTTGGTCAGATTTTTTCAATGCATTTGTTGGTCTGCTAGCTGGATAGTTCATAGCTACAGCTGTCAAAATTGGCCTAAAAAGATGTAAATATCACTTGTAAAAACACATGACAAATAACAAATATTTGCTGTAGTGTATGATGTCAAAAAAATTAGCACGCTGATAAGATAATCTGTACTTTTATTCATGTCATGACATTCATGCCCTTTACATTTTCATACCTATAAATGATTAAAATAAACAACTAAAATAATGTTCTCTACTTAAATTCAGCAGAGATAAGTAGATGGACTCCAGTTCTTGTTTTGTTTTTTGTTTTGGACCAGTGATCAGGACCTAGGGTAATGCAGTAGAATGTGCATTAGCATGCTGCAATGTGTTTGACATACTACCCTACTACAATGAAGCAGAGCTGACACACCGACCTCATTCAACTCAACTCGCTCTGTTGCTGTTGTACCTTACTGGGATCTCGCTCGCTGGTCTTTCTAGCCCTGGCTTTTCTTTTTACGTGTCATAGTGTGACTGAGTTCCAGTGAATGGCCAAACCGTCCTAGTTGTGCTAACCTCAGCGCCCATTGCAATCAGCTGAAACCTCTTATCTCTTTGTGGTCTCTAAATGTTGTATTTTATTGCTTCAATACTATATTAATCTTAAATCCATATTGTAAAGCAGTAGGTGTCCATAGTGGTTGTTTGTGGTTGTGAAGTTTCACGAGGCTGTGATTATCTTAGAGGTCACAACTGGTCATTGTGTACAGGGAGGTCAAGCTTCCAAAATGTTCTTACTAAAGCAAAAGGCTACTATGGTGACTAACATCATTACACATGAATACTATTGCTGCATTATCTGCAAGGATGGAAATTCAGCCAATGATGTTAAATACTACAATTTAAATCACCCAAGAATCCTGTACAACCTGACCCTGGATGGATAGTACTATGATCCATTTAGCAATAGTATATCAGAGTATTCAGACCTAGTCAAAACAATGCAGCTTAGCTGGCTTATCTGGCACCAAGGCTCCAGTCTAACCTGCTTTCAACATGAAAACCAAACTGTCACTGCCTATTGAAAACATTATTTAATTTAAAAACTGTGTTCTTTTTATTTTAAATATATCAAAAGTATTTTTTGACAACAGCAAAGTCACTTTATACTGTTCATACTGTAATATCTCACTGGAAACAACTTTACAAAAGAATTAGGAATGCAGATGTCAATCAGCGTTATGTTCTCCTCCCTCTGCTAAGTTAATAAAATGCTTCCAAATGTATGTGTATGTAGGACTCTACTACTGGCATTTCTGTTATCTTACACTGCAACAACTGCTCTATTAACCACCTGCTTCATGTTCGTTAGCATATAGTGGAGAAGTGAGATCCGATCACAATTGGTCACTCAAGACTTGCTCCAGATGCATTCTGATACCAGGTGTGAACAGGGTCAATGCCATTCATTTGTGTTGGTATCAGCCAGGACGCCAGCCAACATAAGATACAGATAGCTTTGTTTTAGCTGTACATTTCGCTATTGGATGGATATGGTTGCACAAGTCTGCATAATTAACACTCTCAATTTTATATATAACACACAACAGAGAAATAGACACAGTTCACAAATAGTCTCCCCCAGAATACCTCTTATAGCCAATGTGATGGTGTAGTTTATTTCGCTACTGCCCCAGTTTTGTTGCAGTTTGTTGCTTTTCTTGTTGTATTACCATACTGTTTTATTTCAATGTAGATTTTTGTTTTATTGTCTACTTTCATTTGCCTTTGATATATATACTTTCTTTTAAATGCTTGGGAGAAGTTTGTCTTTGGTTGTAAATGTTTTCTGAAAAAATAAATACATTTAAAAAAAACAAAACAATTTGCTATGGACCTAAGAGCACAAAAGTTCTGTAAAACAACAACTTAAGTCAAAGCAGAAATAATTTGGTATTGGAATGACCTTAGACCAGGCATGGGCAAACTAAGGCCCGGGGGCCACAGCCTTAGACCATAGACTCCTGTCATGATTTTTTTGTCATGTCATGATGTAAGCGCTTAAACACCTTCACAATTTTAATTAATTTCTTTCTTCTACATATTTATGAATAGAAAAACTCGACACACCATGCTGAGTAGCATCTCAAATTAATCTTCAGGTTCCCAGCTTTGCATATTCAAATTCTAATTAAAAATTCATTCATTTGTGGCTGTCTTTGATCGAGGGAAAAGTTTGGCACAAATACATAATACATTTTTTTAAAAACACTCATTTGAATGAGACCTGATTTTTTTCTTTTACTTACTGTGTGAATGGCATAAATCACATGAAATTAGGGCTGAACAATTTGGAAAAAAATAAGCTAATTGCACCAATTCTTTTCACCAAGGTTGCGATTGCGATTTAATCTCCAATTACTTTTTAAATTCCTAATTTTCTGTTTTGTTAATAAGTCTTATAGTCTAAACAACACAACACTATAGAGTCAAAACAAACTATTGTTTCCTGTTAGCCACTTCTATAGGTGACAATCAGTGTTGGGGAGAGTTACTTTTCACTTACTTTATAATACTCAAAATGGTAAACAGTTGAAAACTGAAAGACATTGAAAGAAACAAATAAGTTTCTTTCAAAATTACTTAGAAAATGCTATTTTAATATGCAATTTGGTGTGTTGTCACTTCTAATGTAAAGAAATATTGATACTGACTCTTACCAAAAGAAAACATAGAAAGGATGAAATCTTTACTCAAATTTAATGAGTAAAGATTTTAACATGTTTGTATTGATCATACAAACACGTTAATTTGTCATATTGTAAAGTGCACATCATTAAATACAGTTAACTCTGTTAAAGTTACAAAGTATAATAGATGATTATAAGCTTTATTTTACACCTATGCTAGTTGGATCTAATGTTATTGTAGCGATTAATAGCTAATCTCATCTGTTTATAGTTTGGTTCTGTTAGCTACTTAGGCCAATAGCTACCAATAGCATCTCTCTCTCCTGCTCGGGGGTCAAATAATTACCTATTCGTCAGCCTCCTTTAAGGAAAATGGTACATGTCATAAGTATACCGCAGTATTAGTGCTCAAAGCGTACTGAACAGACAGCAACTGCCACTGCAGTGAGCGAGGAGAAGAGTAAAAACCTTACATAAACAGACAAACTAACAGGAAAACCTTATGACATCTTCTCTTTTTTCCCAAATCAAAAATTTCCAGAAAACAAAAGTTGACAACAAAGATTCCTCATTAAGTTCTGCTGGGCCCAAGGCCATCGTCATGGCAGCAGCAGTTATCGGTTCTTCTTCAAGTTGTTAGTTCTACTGTCCCAATCCTCTGATCTCGCCTGCATGTCATGTGATGGGAGTGTCATTTCTTCTAAATTTGATAAGTGTATGATTTCCAATCTGACTTCAGTCTGACCTGCCATGTCACATTTCATGCAACACCACACTAGAGTGACAATTTTCACCATTCTGCACTGGTGAGGGGAAAGTCATTTGATTCGGTGATTATACCTACAAACATGGCAGACAGCTGCAGTGAAGGTAGTCAGTGGAAAGACAGTGAGGTTTGACACTTTGTAAGTATTTTTTACTCTTTCTTCAAATTCTTCTTGTCATTGTCTGCTCATCAGATTAACGGCTTCCACTGTAAATACTGACTTGTGTTGTTGAAAGATACTTTTCCCATACCTTATTGTTAACTTCCATGTGATGTTAACCTTTCTGACATGTCAAGGTTTGCATCCATTAGAAGGGGGAACAGAATACCAAGTAGTGACCAGACTCATTAAGGAGTTAGTGAATCACAGTCAGTCCTGAGCATGGTCTAATATATGCAATCTTTCTTTCTGTTTCAAGATTTACATCCACATTATTCCCTTTAATGGTGGGCGGTATGTCTTAAAGAACATCATGATATTAGTTTTTATTATCGCTAAATAAGTGATAAAGATATTTTTCACAATATGATAACTGAAAAATGGATAGAAAATATTTAATATAATTTCTCACATTATTTTAAACCTTAAATTGCTGTGTAAACTGTGAATCTGTTACCAAAAATAAGTACTCGTGGCTCATCAGGTTAAAATGAAATCATAAAAAAAAAACTTCAAATGCCAGTGGTGGAATAGTAAGAACATTAACTCAGGGGATGTACTTCAGTACAATTTTGAGGTACTTCCCCTGAACTTTGATATTGCCGCAAAGTTATACTTTTCAGGTACATTTGATATATTATTTACTAAATTTTTCATCTCCAGATTTAACATAAAAATGTGATCATACATTTTAATAAATTAAACTAAATAACAGCACATTAAGTATTCAAAATGATTCCTACCCTGGCTAAAGTGAAGTGCCACCTAAATCAATGCATCAAAATAATTATCCAACAATATACATATTTAGTGTATGATTACATTCAAATTCAACAATTCCACCATATATACTGATCTTAATCACTTGTCTTAAAATAATGAGTTTGCTTTTTTGAGTGAAAACAGGTAGGGAATAACTGTACAAGAGATTAGGGCTTCTTAAATACACTTCATTGTGATTTTTGATGTTTGTTAACTTGTCTATAGTGATCATCAGAAATAAAGACAATAAACTATCGCATTTTTATGTCTGTTGCATGAACCTACAACACAACAAATTCAAGGTCAATTTAACTCAAAGATTTTATTACTTGACATACATACACGCGTATGAGCCCAACACCTGTTCCTACTAACAGTGTGAAGAGTTTAGCTTTTTGTGTTTTACACACTCTTTTTTTACACAACTCTTGTTCACGAATGTTAGCTCCTGGCCTCCATACAGTGCCTGCCATTGAAAGTAACGGCTTATTGAGCTAATGCAGCTGGCAGCAGCAGAATGAGTAGTTGCCGTTTGACTGATAGTTTGGTTTTTAATATATTGATATGATGTCACTGTGTCAACAAGGAATATTGCTAGTTGCACAATATGTATTTTTTTTTTTGTTCCTATGAAAATGTACCAGTGTTATCTGGAACAATATGATATGGAAAACTCTTAATTTGCTTAGCTTGATGTATGGGATGGCAGTATTTCCATTGAACACATTTTCAACATCTCAACAGCGTACACTTTAAACTAATTATATGGCAGATTTGATACAGTCATATTTAACCTTCCCAATGTACTGTACTTTGTTATGGTTTGTGTTCATCAGAGTATAAGGTGAAATTTGTTCCAATATTGTGTCTTTTTCTTGATTGTTTACGGGTGCTTAAATAGCAAAGAACCCAGAGGGAGATTGTTTAGGTTAAAGATCACCAGTGTGTAGGCTGAATTTAAGACATCTGAGAAGCAGAGCATGCTCGCTCTTTGAACGGTGTTGTCTTTGGAGTTGACTTGGTTCCATTCCATGCTGGATGCACTCTTGCAGATAGCGTGAAAAAATATCAGCCTTTGAGCAGAATCTCAGTAGCATTCTAAAAGGCTTAATTGCCAGACATGTTTCCAACTTTAATAACTGAATACAACGAATGAAAAAAAATACTGTGGTGGTTACTTAAAATGATTTATGGATATATATATATATATTTTTTTTTTACAGTTTTTCTATAGGTGGTACATTTATCATGTTTATTATACAAACCTGAATTGCATTAAAGCTTATAATAAACACTCAACCTTCTATTTTTATTCTCAAACTTCTAGTAAAGGTTTTTGGTGAAAATAAGAACTCTTCTTGTATGGTAAGTCAATGACTGTTGTCTCCTCTCCGTAGACACTGCTGGAGTATGCGGGACGTTGGAAGATAGAGGAAGAACCTTTGGCACTGGTGGAAGTGTACATCGTTGCATTGCTGAGTTATGCCCAGGCTTCTCCATACCTCTCATTACAGTGTGAAAATGTTCCTTTTGTGGTTGAGAGGCTCTCGTTGTAAGTATTATCTAAAGATGTGATTGGTGGCTTAGGGTTAAATAGTATATTAGATCATCATTATACTGACGAAAACCTACTTTTCCAGAGGACATTTAAAAAAAAGAAAAATATTTTAATTCTCTCTAAGAAAATATTGCTCTTAAAGATTCTATAGATAAATGTAGATGTATTACTTACTTGTTTATCTTATGAAATTAATGTAAAATATTGCATTTAGAATGCATGCTTATTTCCACGCCTATTTTACAGAAAGTGTGATGAATGGCAGGAGATGGTTTGCTTAATTTCCACATGAATATTGAGTGCTGCGGTTTTCTGATCATTATGTGCATAGTTCTCTGAAAAGCAAAGCATTTTTGGTGTTCAGCAGAAGAGTTTGATGGTAGGCAAGTCTGAAAATTATCCAACAGTTTTCAGAATACGCCTAGGACTCATGTTTACCAGGAAGTAATCTGTATTTGTGACCTTCTGTAAATGCCCCATGAGGCCCAGGTAAAAAAAATGTTGAAATGCTAGTGAACGTCAATATTATGTTTTGTTGATTGCCCATTTTGTTTTGCAGAAGTTTTGTGGAGCTCCTGCTGTCCCTGAAGACAGAGGTTCCAGATGGCTTATGGAAAAACTTCAAGTCATCTGTGCAGGTAAAGCTGAAGATTCTCATATGAAAAAAAAGGAACTGCGGATCATTGTGTATAATCAGCAAGCTCTGATCATATCCCTTTCAGAAGCTCAGTATTCCAGGACAAAAAACTTGTCTTTATAGGGGCCTTATGAAAGTTATAAATTCAAAAATTACAGTGTTAACTAGTTAACGCAACATCCCTTTATCCCAGATAATTTTTTTTAACGTGCGATTAACACGCACTGTGTTTTTTGAACCTTTGGCCACGCCACAGTTTGTGGAAAACCGGATATGAACGCAGAGTTGCAGTCTCTAAACCTAATATTCAGTACAGAGCAGCTCAGAAAGATATGCAAAATAAGTTTACTTCATTCTGTATGTCTTTGTCTTGTTGTTTTGCGTTAATTTTGTCTGACTATGGATGATTATGGCACTGACTGAATTACAATGGATGCTAAACAGCTGTTTATGGGCTATACTGCCTGAGGTCCTGACCTGTTCTGTGTTGCACTGCCCACTGTTCAAAGCACACTTTATTCATTGTTATACATTGTTGATTTAATTTATTTTGTGCATCACAGTTTGATGCAATGCACAAGGGTCATTCTTTTGTGTTAATGGCTGCTGAAAAAAGGGGATGAATAGTTCTGACTGTCAATAAACATGCTGCATTTGCAGATAGCAAGTATTTGCCTACTCCCATGTTGATATGATTAATAAAAAATGGAAAATAATATCAGTTTAAGATAGATTTAGAGAAGATCAAAAATATGCAATAAATTTTGAGTTAACTTTGGATAACCATGCGATTAATCTGATTAATTTTATTTAATCGACTGACAGATCTAATACATATATAATGAGATGGAAAACATCCATCCACCTTTGTTAAACACTGCAACTAGGTCCCTAGATTCATGTGATATCAAACAAAATTTCAGAGTTCACAGCTTCAGATTTAACTAATTTTGTTTCCATAAACATGCTTTTCATTTTCTGTTGACCTCAAGTCATGTATTTTGTCTTGTGTTGTGCAGTTTGCTTACAGTAAGCTACAGGAGAATGGAATAGCTCTGCCGTCCCTGCTCTATTCTTTGAGCCAGTATGATGGTGTTTGGACTAACCACGTCCTGCAGGGCCTTCTCTCCAATGAAAACCTACAGACTGAACAAGGTATACTCCTGGACGTATTTTAAGACTTTCTACACAGATATGCATAACAGTTTTCCAATTTCCCAGTCTTGCTGAAATGAATGAATGAAGGAAGGGAGGCATATGTATGCTTTTGGTGGATATCTCTGACGATTTAGGGGCATAGCGTTATCAGCTGTCTGACAGTGTGCATATCTGCTCTGTAAATCACTTGTCCTGTGCTCTCAACTTAGAAAAAACAAAATGAAAAATGTATATTTATACACACTTGAGCCACAGAATTTGAACAACAACCAAATTAGCTTTCCTGCTTATGTCTCCTTATTTAATTTACATATACATAAGAAGATAAGAATTCCTTGTTATTCCTTTAACATAAAGGTATGTTGCGTTTTCACGTGTTCCTGACACAAACTGCTGGACAGTGGTTATTGGTATGCAGGGCAAGACCAGCAGATGCAGAGTAAGTTTTCAGATGAGCTAGATCTAATAGCCAGTCTAACTTGCTGGATAACCCGTCATGGGTAAGGTAACCTGTAACTATCATGATAAGAGGATTTCTTAATACCGGAATACAGTGGCAGTACAGTTAAAAATTAAACACCTGCCAGGGATCACCATGAAAATTTCCTCCCATTTCAGTTGAGGAGTTCCTCGTACAGGAGGGGCTTGGGCTGTTGGAAATGAGAGTTAAGCAGCTGATGAAGGACAATCACCTTGGTAAGGCTGCACTGCTTGCCAAGGCATGCTCGGAGTGTCCTGCCTTTGAAGGAAAGGGAGCTTTCAAGCAGATGTACCTTGCCTGCCTTTGTGCTACCTCAGAGCAGGATCAACTGATGAATGAGGTAAGTGTTGCTGGATAAATGAGTTTACCGAATTGCATTTGAATATTATTTTTTAAATGAGTTTGGCAAAATATTAATTGTGCTTACCCTACTCACAATAACTTAGGGATATTGTTATTTACATGAGTGCCTTTCCTATTTGGTCTGAATTGTAATTAAATAAGTAGTAGGTGTCTTTGATAAAACTATTAATAATTGAGAATAAGCACTATTTTCATTAGTGCAATATTTATTTCCCCCCAATTTTTTACAGTAACAATAAAGTAGCACCAAATAACCCTTTGCCGCAATGACAGCTTGACAGCAACATATCATGCTCTTAACTAGCCTCATGATGTTCTGAGGCAATGCCCTCCACCCCTACACAAGTGCTACATGCAAGTCTGCTAGGTGATGTGGGGGTGGGTACAAGCATCACGTCGCTGCTGCAGCTGGTCCCAGATGTGCCCTTATGGGGTTTGGGTCAGGGGACACTGCTGGCCATACCATATAAGGTGCTTCCTGAAGTCGAGTTGTGACAATTCTTGCGTGGTGGAGCATTATCATCCATGCTCAGAAAGTTGAGGGTGTGCTGGAGGAATTAGGGGATGATGATGAGTACTATGATGTCTCTGAGGTAAGAACATTCAGTGACTGAGCCATCTACAATCACAAAATCTGTCTTATGCTGACTGGTGATGTCTGCCCAGGCTGTTGCACCTCCTCCACTAAAGTGAACCCTGGGGACCATGTTGACCTCGGTAGACCACTGCTGCATTGACTAGGTCACATGGTCTTGTGCCCACTGCAAACAGTCACTGCGGTGTCTTGGTGTCAGTGGAGTCACCTGCAACGGTTGTCTGGCATTCCAATCAAAGTGGTTGAATCTGTTTGTGAATGGTTTGTCTTTAAACCCTAATACCCCTCATTTCTCTGAACGGGCCTGAAGCTGTGTGGCAGTTGCATAACAGTGTCTGAGTGCAAAGGTTCTTAAGTACTGGTCATCATTGTGGTCCATCACTTGTGGGGCTCCGATCCTGGGTCTGTCACAAACACTGCCAGTAGTTCCGTGTCCTGCTGCAAATCAGCTTATGACACTTTTAGACACAACAAGTTCATAAGCAACGTCTGATTGCCTGCTACCGATCTGAAGGCCGCTAAGCACAGGTGACGCTGCTTGTCCGTTAAGTGGCGTTGTGTGTTTTGGCTGCTTGAATGATGAATTGGGAATGACATACTGACAAAATCAGCTTTTTATACCCCCAGAATGTTGAAATTGATACCACATTGAAAAGGGTTGCCCCAATATGCAAGGCACACTGTACACAGTGAGACCATTGCAGAAAACACTAAATGAGGTGTGTCTATCACCCTAATACAATTGCCTCCCTGTCCCAAAAATCCCTAAAGTGAAACAAACACCTGACATATAAACTGTTCTCCACTGAGAACCTCACAATATCCTTAACTTATTCTGAGTAGTGTAAAAGATTTAATTGCAGCGTTGCAATGTATGTGTACAATTAAAGGACATTTCTGTA